>JASAMY010002441.1:0-41623 GCA_030248085.1 Paralinhomoeus sp. GSCO2_6 | reverse complement strand
TAATTATAGGGGGGGAATTATAAACTGGAAGTGTCGATGAGTGGGAAGATGTGTGGGCGAAAGGGCGCGTGGAGGCGATTTTTAAGGGAAAAAGGCGCTGTGCACACACATTGGTACACTCTAACACACTCTCACACACTCTCACATACACATACGTGTACATACATACACATGCGCGACCATACATACACCGAGACATCGAAAACACGTGCCTTTTAGACGATGGTTCATTTAGGGAGGGGGTCTAATTCTAGGGGGGGAGATTATTAAATCAAAGTGGTCTTGGGAGGGTGTATTATTATAGGGGGGGGGGCTAATTATAGGGGGGCTAATTATAGGGTTTACGGTATCATTGCGTACCACCTCGGCTATTCAATGGTATTACCCTACTTCGTCTTCTTCAGTTCTATCCACTCCTCTGTGGCGGACTTGGCTCGCATGAGCATCTCGTGGACTCTACCCGGCCGCTTGGGGTCGTCTTCCTTGCCGACGACCGATTCCATAGTCGCCCACAAGGGCACGCCGAACCACAAATTCAGTGTCGTCAGTTGACGAATGCCCTTGTACGCATCTTCGACTTGCTCCAGAGTCACGGGACACGCGACGCTGCGTCGCGGCAGCGCAGGCGGCCAGCAGCTTCAGGTGATAGTGAGCGAGAATTTCGGGAGTGTGCTCGCGACGGAGCCGGTAGTCCATGGAGCTGCCCATCAGACGCGCCAGATCTTCCATGATTGACCTGAAGATGGGAGAATGGATCCAGAATGCGACACGCACGCACGCACGCACGCACGCACACACGCACGCAAGCACGCACGCACGCACACGCACGCACGCACGCACGCACGCACGCACGCAAGCACGCACGCACGCACGCACGCACGCACGCACGCACGCACGCACGCACGCACGCACGCACGAGTACGAGTACCCCATGCGCGGCATTTGCCAGTCGATGATGGCAGCGACTTTCTCCGTCGCCTCGCCGTTGGCGTCGCGTTCGAACAGGACATTCGGACCCCATAGGTCGCCCTGCAGCAGCACTGCTGGAATTCCTGTAATTGAACTTCCCATTCTGTGAGCTTGTCAAGTTCGAAACATGTTTCGGAAAGCAAGGCATGCAGGTCATATACTTTGAAGGCTCGTGATTTCGTTACACAGGACGTACAATCGCGCACGGGATGTTGACTTGCATGTATACTGTCGAAATTTGTCAAGCTAAATTAACGTGTCAAGCTAAATATGACTGTCCCGCCCCCTCCAAATTGCAACTTTGCAAGCCCTCTCGCCGCGCAACAAAGGTCAGCCCACCAAAATCCTTGTAGCTTTCACTGCTCTCGAGGAAACCTTCGCGATTGAAGGCCGCTTCGACCTCGGGCCACAAGGGCTGGAACCAGTCCGCTTCCAGCTTCATCAGCTGCATGGCCGTCATCTTCATCTGCGTCAACGGGCCTTCGTTCTGCGGGTCAATCTCCAAGACGTTTGGGAACTTCTCTTTGATTGGCGCCGGGTCCATCGTGAACGAGCGCGCGTGCAGCGACGCGAGCGCCTCCGCTACGGATTTGATCTGAGGAGCACGGTTACTCTCCAAACGGTCAACATGTCAACAGCAGGCTCTTGGAATCGCAAACCTGGTCGACACTAAATCCGTCCGCTGCGTTGATGACAGTCGCCTGGTCTGAGAGGTCCTCCATAATGATGATTCCCTTGCTCTCGTCGGTCCAGCCCCGCGCCGTAGTAGAACTTGGGCATGGGCAGAGGGGGACTGTCGGCAAACATCCGGTAGATCTGCATCTCCTTGTTGTGAGCGTCGACCAGGAATGCCTGGAACTCGGCTGCCATCTTCTCTTGCATCTGAGCCGCTTCTGCAGCCGGAGGTGCTTCTGCCGCAGCTCCGCCCTCCATCTCGTGCAGCTTGCCGAAATTGGCTATTGCGTTCTCCATACCAGGGACCTGACATACCGTAGGTAAATTTGCATAAGTTGTGCAAAAAAAAGCCAGCTCCTAATACCAGCACCTTCAGGACGACACTGCCGGGCAGTTGAGCGGAAGATCCCTCATCCCACATCAGCTTCAGCTTGACAATTTCCGACAGAAATCCGAGACCCGCGCCAATGTTGCCCGCCTCCCATGACTTGAGCGACCCTTTCACCTTCTGAAACGTACCGAAGCAATAGGTCAATCAACACCACCAAAGGCGCGGCTCGCTCAGTTCAAGGTAGCTCACGAGCGCTTCTGTCAGTTTCTCTGCCACGAAAGAACCCGAAAAAGTCGAATCCAGAATCCGTTCCGCCGGCGACGGCATATTCTCGCACTTTTCTTCTCGTAGCTCGTGCAAGCGACGCTAGCACAGGACGCGTTAGCACGGACCTACAGCTGTAACGGCGACGGCGAGGCTTACTGATGTTTGTTCGTCTCCTCATAGCGCTGCTCCACAGTCGACAACACGCGGAGACAGTCTTATCGAGCCTCTTGCCTGCTCACGCGTGTCTGGAGCACGTGTACGTACACGACTCGACACCATCTCCCGTGCACCTGTGCCCTCGACGCTGCCAACAGGACACGACACTTGCATGGTCAGCAGCAGAGCGAAGGTCGCGCATAAAAAAATGTGCCACGTGTTCGCAAAAACAGCTGCTAGAAGAATAGAGCGCGCACCTTGAATGCCGCGCCGCGAACCCAGACGCGCTGTCCGAATGTGAATTTGGACAGCGCACCCAAAAACATGTACATGATCACCTATTCTTCCCCACGGAACTGTGTTCGTTTGATCAGCAAAATCTTTGGTTCGTCACTTCGTGCCATTTGGTTCCCAACTGTACATTGTAATTGCAGTATTTTTAGCACATGAAAGGCATGAATGAAACGGCGCACGACAAATGAACGGCACAAGACATAACGGAGTCCGAATCCATACACTGCGATACATAATGGCGCGGCTAGCATGATGCACAAATTATTTGCAAAGCACAATTTGCAGCACATTCATTACGTTAATTCCACCAACCAAGATTTTCGAAAAGCGTGGTATATTTTGCCACACGGACGGCCCGTTGGTACATCGTGTCGCTCGCCGCACCACTCTAACAGATCGCCAATCGACAATGACGATACACCTTGCGTCCAATGCGTCAGTATACAGTAGTCTGGAAAACAAAACCAGGAAGGCTAGATTTTGCCAGGAAGGCAGGAAGGCTGCGTGCCTCCTCGCTTCTTGTAATCGGGCCACGCACGTCCCCTCGTCACAATTGACCATTCACGACGAGCTTTTTGCATAACAAGCCTTCGTAGGTGCACATTAATTGTTTTTAGGTGCGGGTTCATAGTAACCTTCATAATAGTTCATAGTCTTCAACTCAGACACTGTAACGTGCACATGGCATCAGTTCGTCTTCTTCAGTTCCATCCACTCCTCTGTGGCGGACTTGGCTCGCATGAGCATCTCGCGGACTCTGGCCGGCCGCTTGGGGTCGTCTTTCTTGCCGACCACCGATTCCATAGTCGCCCACAAGGGCACGCCGAACCACAAGTTCAGTGTCGTCAGTTGACGAATGCCCTCGTACGCATTTTCAACTTGATCCAGTGTCACGGGACAGGCGACGCTGGCGGCCGCGCAGGCGGCCAGCAGCTTCTCGTGATAGTGAGCGAGAATTTCGGAAGTGTACTCGCGCCGGAGCTGGTAGTCCATGGAGCTGCCCATCAGACGCGCCAGATCTTCCATGATTGACCTGAATGAAGATGCGAGAAAATGGCGTCCTAATGCGACACGCACTCACGCACGAGTACCCCATGCGCGGCATTTGCCAGTCGATGATGGCGGCGACTTTGGCCGTCGCCTCGCCGTTGGCGTCGCGTTCGAACAGGACATTCGGACCCCAGAGGTCGCCCTGCAGCAGCACCGGCGGAATTCCTGTAATTAATCGGCGTTACATTCTCTGAGTTCGTCAGGTTCGACAACTACATAAACGGGTTATACGTTGAAAGGGCGTTATCTCGTATGCAACACACGATATGGAATTGCACCTGAGACGTTGGCTTGTATTGTACACTAGGTATATTCTACCCTTCCGAAATTTTTACCAACGTTTTACCAATGGTTGTGCAATTGCAAACGCGCTCGCCACGCAGCAAAGAGCAGCATACCAAAATGCTTGTAGCTTTCGCTGCTCACGAGGAAACCTTCGCGATTGAAGGCCGCTTCGACCTCGGACCACAAGGGCTGGAACCAGTCCCCTTTCAGTTTCATCAGCTGCATGGCCGTCATCTTCATGTGCGTCATGTGCGTGCCTTCGTTCAGCGGGTCAATCTCCAAGACGTTTGGGAACTTCTCTTTGAGGGGCGCCGGGTCCATCGTGAACGAGCGCGCGTGCAGCGACGCGAGCGCCTCCGATACGGATTTGATCTGAGGAGCATCTCAGGCGGTCAACATGTCAGCAGCTGGCTTTTGGAATCACCCACCTGATCGACACTGAACCCGTCCGCGGCGTTGACCATCGTCGCCTCGTCGGAGAGGTCCTCCATAATGATGACTCCCTTGCTCTCGTCGCTCCAGGGAGCGCCGTAGTAGAACTTGGGCATGGGAAGAGGGGGACTGTCGGCAAACATTCGGTAGATCTGCATCTCCTTGTTGTGAGCGCTGACCAGGAAGTCCTGAAACTCGGCCATCTTCTCTTGAATCAGCTCCGCTGCGGCATTCGGATTAGCTGCTGAGGCAGCTCCGCACTCCGGCGTCTCGTGCAGCTTACCGAAGTTGGCTAGCGCGTTTTCCATGCCAGAAACCTGACATAGGTAAATTTGCGAAGTGCTGATTACAGTAAGCAGCTCCTAATAAACACCTTCAAGACGACACTGCCGGGCAGTTGAGCGGAAGATCCCTCATACCACGTCAGCTTCAGCTTGACAATTTCCGACAGAAATCCAAGTCCCACACCAATGTTGCCCGCCTCCCATGACTTGAGTGAGCCTTTCACCTTCTAAAACGTGTCAGCTTCTAAAAACCTAAACCAACTACCAACTCACCTGAGCAGCTGCAACTGAAGAATAGCTCACCAGCGCTTCTGTAAGTTTCTCTGCCACGAAAGAGCCGGACCAATTCGAAGCCGAATCCGACGACGGCATATTTTCGCAATTTTTTGTTTCGTAGCGCCAGCAAACGACGCTAGCACAGGACAGGTTAGTTCGTTAGTTAGTTAGTTTGTTCGTCCTCCTATGGCACTATTCAACAGTCGACAACACACAGAGACGGCCTTTTCGAACCTCTTGTCTGCTCGCTCGTGTGCGCACGTCCGCGCGCGACACGCTGCATTGTCAGCGGGGGCGATGGTCACGCATAAAAAAATGTGCCACGTGTTCGTAAAAACAGCAGCGCTGCTGAAAGAATAGACGCGCACCTTGAATGCGACCCTTGAATGAGTGTGAAACGACATTGTACCTACTGGAGCTACATTGCCCAGCGTCCGTACGCACTGAACGCGAAAGAAAAACATGTCCTAAAGATCAAACCTATTCGCAGGAAAAATGCCCACCATGAAACCGACGATAGATGAATGTCCCACCCTGAACACGTCACTGAACCATCGCATCTTGAGCAAGAACAGAACATATAGGTACTGTCAATGGCATATGTCATTGTGCACCAACACGGATATTCAATGGTGTTATCTCTACTTTGTTCTATCGTGATTGTACATTTGATAATGTGTGGTGTTTTTGATGTACTTTTTTGCATTATGCACGTAGTTATGGTTACCGTAGTATAGGATGTACATTTGACCTCATTTTGGTGCGATAAACGTAGAGTCTGCGCATGCGCGAACGCGTGGTTCCGCAAACGCCTTAATTAGAAGCAAAATAGATCGGCGTACTAATTAGATGGAGCCGTCGACGTCTGTGCGCGACTGTTACATGGAGAGTCAGCTGCCGCTGGCGGAGTTTGCCGAATTCGAGCCGACGGGCAGCTCGGAGGTCATGGTCTTCCGGCCGACCCTGGAGGAATTTCGCGATTTCTCTGGATACATCAGGAAAATCGAGGCGGCCGGCGCGCACCTCTCGTGTGGAATCGTGAAGGTCGGTTTGGGAGTTTGAAATCGTCCAGTTTTGTACAATGAAAATTTAAATTCCTGCCAGGTAATTCCGCCGCCCGAGTGGCACGCGCGTCCCAGTCGCAAGGAGGACTTCTCCGACATCGAGGAGTATGAAATGTTGAGGTAGTGAATGACGGCCGCGTTTGGAGCGAAAGCCGGATTGAACCGGTTTTCTTCAGTCCGGTGAAGGAGAAGTTCCAGGGCCAGGGCGGCTGCTTCACCAAGTACAACGTCGTGTACAAGAAGTCGCTGCGCGTACGCGACTACAGGCGCATGGCCTTCACGCCCAGATACGCGCCGCCCGTCAAGGCCTTTGCAGGATCCTTCGCAGAACTCGAGAGGTGAGTGAGACTGGCGGCGACCCTCGGCCTCACCATTTTAGGTGTCTAATACTGTCATGTAACCAGGGCAAGGGTCCCCCCCCCCGCTTTTGCTGTCTCAGCCAAACCGATTTCTGGCGTTCTTTTGCTCTTGAAATCATTCTCAAGGCGATTTGCGTTCCGTTTTGAGAACAAGATGCCGTTGCTGCGAAGGCGCGTTCATAGCCAAATTCTCAGGAAGTAGTGAAAAGTAGCAATTTTTCAACAACTACATACAGAACAATGCGCCTCCCTTCTTTGGAACTTCGCTCACTCCCTGCTTTGGAAAATCGTGGCTACGCTACTGTGCGCTGCGCAAAGATTGGTGCTGGGCAGAAATAGGGCAAGGTGGGGGGGGGGAATCTCATGCTCATATTTTAGCTTCGATATACCCCTCTCGCCCCCCCCCCTTTTCCTCCACATGTGCTTGTACCTGCTGCCGTTAGTCGCCGTTACGATGTCGCTGTGTATGCTGTGCAGCAAGGAGTCCGCGCAGGAATGATGAATGAGACGTTCTATAACCTTGTGTTTGTTGTTCGATTGCGTGTGCTGCCGCAGGCAGTACTGGCGCCGGCTGGCGATTCACGAGCCCATCTACGGGGCGGACACGCCGGGCAGCATCACGGACGCCGACGTCAACGAGTGGAACATCAACCGTCTGGGCACCGTCCTAGATCTGATCGAAGAACAGTCCGGGGTCGGATTTGGTTGATCGATTGGGCTGTGTCGATTCCAATCGCAGTTCTCGACTCTAGATCCGCATAAACGGCGTGAACACCGCCTACCTCTACTTTGGCATGTGGAAGTCCACCTTTCCCTGGCACACGGAGGACGTGGACCTCTATTCCATCAACTACGTGCACTTTGGCGCGCCAAAAGTTCGAAAAATTGAAAAATTTCGAAGTTTCATTCAAGTGTCGAGACATATTTTACAGTTCTGGTACGGCATCAGCGAGACGGACGCCGAGAGGTTCGAGCGACTCGCCACGCAGTTCTTTCCCCAGTCGGCCAGGGACTGCAAGGTGGGCGCCGCGCTGACGCACAAGCGTACGCGCACGCACGCACGCACACTGAAGCCTATCAGGGCTTCCTGCGCCACAAGATGCACATGATCAGTCCTGCGCTGCTGCGCCGACACAACATCCGCTTCGGCACGATGCTCCACAAGGCGGGCGAGTTCATCATCACCTTCCCCAAGGGATACCACGCCGGATTCAACACCGGGTTCGTGCGTGCTCCCCCCCCCCCCCTACACTCATGCCCCCCCCCCCCCCTGTAACCGGGTCAGGTCGGTTGCTGGATGGACCACGGACCCACAACTGGGGTAACTGGCCGGAATGGAAATTTTATTCAGTGGTTTATGGATAAAAATGCCACAGAAGAAATGCAAAAACACTCACTCAAAACACTTCTAGCGCGGGGGGGATTGACTTCCGACTGGGGACGATCCCCGCCCGGTTACAGTACGGTCCCCCGCTTACCTGTCTTTCTGGTCTAACCGACTGTTTTTCTCCCGCTTCAGGTTCAACGTGGCCGAATCCACCAACTTCGCTAGCGAGCGTTGGATCGACTTTGGTGCGTCGCGCCTGGCTGGGAATTGCGCCAAAAAAAAAGTGGCCAAAGCGACGACGACTTAGGCATGAACGCGGTGCTGTGCACGTGTCAGGACGACGCGGTGAAGATCGACATGTCGCCCTTCCTCAAGAAGTACCGGTCGGAGGAGGAATACGAGCGCTGGTACGCCTACTGGTACAGACCGCAGCTGCCCAAATGTGCGTTCGTCTTTTGGCGGGTCGGTAGGCACCGGGATGTATATGACGAAATTTCGGTTCTCAGCGAAACGACACCTGTCGGTGGGTTCCGCCGGCTCGTCCAGCGAATTGCCGAATGTCGACTCGACAGAGGAGACGGCGAGTAAAAAGGCAAAATGCGCCGGAGATTCCGAATTCACCCTCATTGGCCGCCCTCCCAGGGCGAAGCAGCAGCGCGACACTGCTGAAGATGACGAGGATAAGCCGGTCGCCGGATTGGGTTGGTCGCCGGCAAGCGGTGGACGCACCGGAATGCCGCCTATTGGCCGTGCGCCCACCCGCAGGTCCTTGGGCGGCGCCGCTAGACAATCTCTGGCGCTGGAAGATGCCCGACTTCGGCGCCGAGCGCAGTTTCAACGAGGCGATGGCGTTGGAGGAGCCCCACTGCGCCATCTGCCAGTATTTGGCGCCCAGGCATCTCGGTATTTTATTGGTTTTTTCTCGAAAATCTCGGCGATACTCCGTACTCCGTGCAGCGCGCGTGACGGAGTCGGTGCCGAGGGAGTCGCGCTGCCTGCTGACGGAGCTGCACTTCAGTCGCGACTTGGAGCAACTGCTAGACCGCTCTGGAGTCGAGGCGGGGGAGAAGGGAGGCTCGGATGGCCAAAAAGCGCCGGCGACGACGGAAACGCTGGGCTCCGACCCGCTCCTCCAGTGTCGCAGCTGTGCCGTGGCCGTCCACGCGACCTGCTACGCCGTCAGCCCTCCAGCGGAAGGCATGACGAATTGAGAATTGAATTTCAATCATTGAAACTGCGACCCTTGCAGAGGCCGACTCGTCCTGGCTGTGTCGACGGTGCGCGGCGACCGAGGACCCTGCCGACCTGGCCTACAACGGCGAGTGCCGGCTCTGCACGCTGCGTGGGGGCGCGCTCATCCCCAGCGCCGACTTTGGGTGAGCCCGCGAGCTCTTCGCTGCTTTTTTTCGGCTAGAAGAGCACTGTTGGTGGCTTGCAGCTACTGTCACGTGATCTGCGCCCTCTACCACCACGACGTCTGCTCCTTCGTGGGCGGCCCCGAGCGCTGCGTCGATCTCTACAAGAAGAAGCGCGAGGCGGAGGCGCGCAAGCAGAAGCAGCTCGAACTCGCCTCTGCCTCTGCCTCTGCCCCGGTTGTCGGAGCCGGCGGCGGCGTGGGCAGTCAGGAGGAAGGGAGTGGCACGCTGCGGGCCGACGACGGCCAGACGCCGGGCAGCAGCTCGAAGCCGGCGCCGCAGCGCCTGACGCCCTCCCCGAATCTCGTCAACCAAAAGCGATGCAACGCGGCGGGCGCCTCCAAAGCCAAGGCACGGACGCCGGCCAAGGCCGTCCTGCCCCCTGCCGACGCCGGAAAGTCGGCAAAGTCGACAGCGGCCGCGTCGACAGCCAGCAAGGGCGGTAGGGAGCAGGAGTGGAAGTGCATGTACTGCCACTCGCCCATGGGCCGCTGCGTCGTCTGCTCGCTCTGTGAGTTCGTTCGAGTACTCTCACGCAAACCGGTTCGAACCGGACCCAACCGGTTTGCACACGCGCACAGGTTCCACTGAACACAGTCACGGCTTCCACGTGACCTGTGGCCGACTGGCCGGCGTCTCGTACGAGTACCGCGACTGGCCTCTACTGCTCGCCGCTGTCTGTCCCGCACACAATCGCACCGGTGCGTGCTATTTCGATGTAGTAGTAGTGGTGGTGGTATTTCGGTGTTTTGTTGTTGTTGGATTAGGGGCAACGCTAGGAGGCCGCCAATGGCCAATATAGCATACCCATCTCCATGCCGCCTTCCCGTCTAGAGCCGCATAATTCGCCAAAAGACATTCGGAAGAGCGCCATCTGTAATCTTGGGCAGCGGTGGCACGAGAAAATCCATTGAAAGGGAAGGCCTCGATTTGCCCAGAACCGAACCCAAGAATCGAATCCAGAACCGTGCACGCAAGAGGCCGATTCCCTACCACTAGGCCATATGCTGTCCTGGTATTTTGGTGTAGCAGTAGTTGTATTTTGGTGCGGAGTTTGCGACACTTCTTTTTCAGACTCTGAGCAGCTGGGCGTGATCGGCGTGGGCGAGGACGTGATCTGCTGGCTCGACGAAGGTCGGTGCTTGTCGGCGCACGCGCACAGACGGACCGACGCGTTCTTGGCTTGTACAGGTCAGCGCGTGGTGCGTGGCACGGTGGTGGACGAGCGCGAGGAGGTGTTCTGCGTGGTCGACTTCGACGACGGCAGCATGTCCAACGACCTCTTCCCCACCGACATCATCTTCTGCTCGTGTCGACAGCGCGCCTGCGGGGGCGCGCACGTGAGCGGGGCCCGCGTCAAGGTCCTCTGGACGGACGGCCACATCTACCACGGCACCTTCCGCCGGTCCCACAAGTCGCTCGCCTACACCGTCAGGCTGGCCGGCACAGGCGCCCGTCTCGACTGCCTGCGCGACGAACTCTACTCCAGTCGGGAGGCGGTCCCGGACCTGGTGCTGGAGAGACTGAGATGAGGAGAGCGGCAACACTGTACACTGTACAGGAGCGACAGGGTTGGCATGCGCTCGAGAATGAGTCACACAGTGAGTAACCGTAGAGCGACGTGCCGAATAGTGAGGTGAGAGGGGTAAAAATCCGACTGAAGCTCCAATGGTTCGTCTAAAGGTGTTTTTTTTCTTCATTTGGTTGAGTTGACAGTTGTTGGCTAGCGCTGTTGTTGTCTCCAAGGTTTCTCGCTAAGACTGCTTCACGCTCCTATGCTTTTCCGCGGTGTATGTAACTCGCGTTTTTTTTTTGCCAGCTTGATCGATTTTGTTGGGATATTGTATAGCCCCCGTAGCGTAGTGGTCGGTTTTGTGTGTGAATCTGACAGTTTCGAAGTGGACTAGTTCGATTTCGACTTCGCATACACTCTGGCACTCTGGTCAACATCAACAACAGTGTTCGCGCTGGGTGCTGCTTTCTTTGCCGCCATTCGCTCCAGCAACGGTTTCAGCGTCAGGCCGTCCCCTGAATGTATACAGGGAGTCCATACCTGTAACCGGGTCTGGAAGAGGGGGGGGGGGGTAAACAGCCCAATTCAAAAGGGGTGTCTGGAGCAAACAGTGGCGGTAGCTGGCCATTCTTTGAGTTATACTGGTACTTTTTGGTCAAAAATGGGTATAAATAGCGTCTAAACCGTTGTTATTTCGCTGTTTTATTGTCATATAACACTGAAAAGCACTGAAATACACCAACAATTATCACTTTTATCATTTTAGACAGTGAAAATCCCTTGGGAAAATTCTGGGGGGGACGAACGCTAATTAGACCCTATTAGGCTATGTTGACAAAAAGCCCCTTTTGAACGCCATTTTGGTGCATAATTTTTCCATTGTTTTGCCTCCATCTCCATCTTTTGCCCCCTCCCCACCACTCGCCCTTACCATATTTCAGGCATGTGTCTAGTGTAGGGACACACGAACAGGACGCACGCACGCACCGGGGGCAACACCGTATTCCGCCTCGAGCCCGCGAGGGTTGGAGGGCGTGACGCAGTCGAAGTGCGGCTCCTTCCTGATGGCGCTATCCACGTCCACCTGACTGAAGAAGGCCACCGACTGAAATGAAACGACACCGAATTGTCTACTCGACCATTTTTCTCTCATGGAGGGAGGGGGGGGGGTTCAGGCCTTGGGTAGCTGCTCCAGGCCCAGCTTCTGGGAGAACGCGGCCCGTGTGAAGAGGTTCGCCAACTGCAGAGCCAGAGCGCACTCGTCGGCGCGCTCCTCTCGGACCATGTAGCGAATCTGCGACGAATGTTCCAACTTTTTTTCGAAAAATTTTGAAAAACAAAATTTTCCGACACCTCGTCGTGTATGGAGATGACGAAACGGCAGTGGTGGTCGTCGAGACGGAAGTGACGTCGACAGAGCCAGAGCGCGCAGGTGAGCAGCATGTGGAGAAAGTCGACCGCGCTGCTCTGCACCGTCCAGTTGACCCGACTACGCTTCCACTTGTGCAGGAACGCCTGAGCGACACGTACACGGTTGCGTTGCTCGCGTGCGTGCGTGCCGGTGCATGTGCGCATATTGCATAATCAGCCTCTTGCACAAACCTACAGATCCACTAACGAGGATTTCCCTGTTAATGAACTTGTTCATACTCTCGCTGAAACCGGTTCGTAGATTGCGCTCTTCCTAGTCTTTAGCTAAGTACGTGCCTTTAGACAGGAAGGCGTCACGGAGATGGGCCAGCGACGGCCTCCTAGCGCTCCCTTAGTGACCGCGAGTGCGTGTCGGTACGTGTGTGCGTCAACCTCGCGTCCGGGCGTGCCAAGCGGCAACGTGAGCGCCTCCGTGAGCGGGCAGCCCAAGACGGGCGTGCGGGGCTGCTCCGCCTCGACGATCGCGTCGAGCGCGTTGAACACCGCCGACTCGCTGAATAGTCGCACGAATTCTCCCTTGGGCGAAAGCGCACCGAAATAGCACCGCTTACTATCCGCCCCTCCAGATGGACCGCCGCTCTCGGTGCAGCAACTCCTTGGCGCTGTTGACGTCGGGGGGCAGCAGGTCGCTGCTTTTCAGCTCGTCGAAGAAGCGCGCAAAGACGGCCGGCAGCTGCCTGTTGGCTGTGTAGGCGACGTCGAAAGCCGGACCGCCGCCAGTCTTAGCCGGCACTCTGGGGAAGATGAGTTGACTGGCGCGTGGACGCTGCCTCTTCCCCTCTGCCGAGCCGTCGACTTTCTCGCCGCGCAGAAAGCGGGCGAACGCCTCCCCGTACTCCGACTTGAGCGCGTACACTCTACAGCGGACGCGGTGAGAGATGCAACCAAAGGCTGAGATGGCCGATTCGGTCTCGGTCTTCCAATACCAAACAGTGAGTACTGGGCCCGCCAGCCCTCCCCCCACCCCTCCCTTCCAGCCTCCAGGGTCAGGCTGACTGGGGCTCATCTCCTCATTAGCAGCGGCCAATGATGCGTGGTGGTGTCCAGAGAGAGGCACACGATCATAGAGGCGGCCCACACATCGGCCTTTAAATCGGCCTTTGGCTACGCGACGCCTTACGTGGTCTCCTTGCCCTTGGTGCGGGCGAACAGCTCCCGGGCCAGCTTGGCGCGCTCGTCAGGAGAGTCTCGCAGCTCGGGACGGTAGTCGGCCAGAGCCGCAGCCACCGACGACCAACCGGCGCCGTACAGCCGCCCGTAGTTCACGACCCGAAGCCCAAATATTCGTCGTCGAAAAAAAACTGAAAAAATGAAAAAAAATACGGAACCTTGGCCTGGTCGCGACTAATGCCGAACTCGGCGGCGATGACGCTGTGCAGGTCGGTGCGGTGCTCCTTCTCGCCCGCCAGCAGCATCCGACTGAAGGGGGTGCCGCCTAGAAAAGGTGTTGCGACAGAGCAGTGCACAGGAGTCACGACAAATGTTTCAGCGAGCACATGAATTTCTAAAATAGCCACACTCATAACTTCCAAAGTTCTCCAGGCACCCAACCAAAACTCTAACAAACAAAAAACTCTACACAAAGTCTGGTCGAGTGTGGGGGAGGGGTAGTAAAATGGCCCCTTTCTTGGGGAGGGGGAGCATCCACAGCAAAAATGTGGGGTGGCCAGATAAATTTTTCCCTATATAGAATCTAAGTACCTAGGTACTCACGTCAAAATTGGGTCAAAGTAGGCTCTGATTGCCCTGCGTTGTGGTATAACATACTGACAAGACCAAGATATGCGCACCTTTATAGCTTTAGACAGGTTAAATTGCTGACAAAATTCTCGGGGAGGCAGGCTTTGGGTGAGAGTTGAGAAAACTCTGAGGGGACCGAACCGCCCCCCCCCCCCCCAGGCCACAAGAGAAGAAGACGATCCACTTTTTGTGCCAACGTTTCACGTCAAAAGTTTCACTAAGCACATATAAGACTTGAGACATCAGCTCTTGGCAATGTGTTTTGGATGGCTCCTCTGCTCACACAACCAAAATTTCGAATGCACTGTGTCGACTGCATCGACAGACCCGCTTTGGGTTTGGCCAGGGACGCGTCGCCGAAGACGGCGGCGATCCACTGCTCCTGACTGTCGACGTCGGCGCCGACGAAGCGCCAACCGGACGGCGCCTGCACGAGCGCCTTCAGCTCGCTGCCCACTCGATCGGCCTGTCAGGCGAAAGCCACACCCACGTCAGGCAGAACGCAGCGAACTAACCCATTCGAAGGGCCCACCCTGGGATTGGAGGCGGTCATCCAAAGGCGCTCGACCGCGCGCCGAGTCACCGTCCCGGCCACCGCCAGCTGAGGCAGAATCGCGCCGCTAAATCGAGTCGCCGCATTTTCATGGGCACCCACGCCTGTAATTGGGAGGGGGGGGGAAGGCGCTATACGGCGCGTTTCGACGCTATTTTGGTGTACCATTTTTCATTATCGCCCCCCTCCCAACTAACGCGGCCCGACCCCACCCAGTGTATGAGGGCACCACCATCACCTCGGCATTGGGCATTTCATCCTCTCCCTCCCCCACCTCCTCTCCGCCCCAGTCTCCTCGGCGGGCAGGAGGCAGTCGATCTGCTCGAGGACGCGGTCCCTGTTCGACATCCAGTAGCGAGACTGCTTCAGCAGCTGCACGAGCTCGAGGGCTGGGTCGAGCGCGTCGCGCTCCCCGCTGCCGTGGCACCTCAGCTGACCCGACTTCATGAGCGACTCGTAACCTTTCGCCAGAGGGCTACTGACCCCCTTCGTCGTCGAGCCCGTTGAGCCCTAAAATGACACCGAAGTGTCTCCCATCTGCGACAAATTCGGCCCGTTCCCACACACAACACAAAATTCACACCAAACCGCAAACACAAAATCGGAAGGGGAACGACAAAGGACGCACGCAATTGAGTCTCTCCCATACCCGAAACTGGGTGCCCATACCAGAAGCCCCTTCCCCCGACCCTCACAACAGAATTTTTCTAAATGATTTCCAACGCCTAAAACGATAGAAGTGACTACATGTTGGCGTTTTTCAGTACTTTTCAGCGTTATCCCCGCGTTTTGCTCGGACACCAACTGCTCCCAAACTCGACCAGACCCGGTTACAGGATTTGTGGTCCAGGAGGCGTGCGAGTGTGGTCTAGTGGTTAGCATACAGGGCCGGTATTCCTGAGAGACCTGGGTTAAAATCCCAGTACCGCAATCGCCTCTTTTCCACAACTCTTCAATGGTCTCACCGAGTGCGGAGGCAGCGGCCTCCAACAGAACCACTTGTGGAACTTGCCCTGCTTGCAGTTGTCGTCGCAGCGCCAACAATCCGTCCACATGCGATTCTCGTTCGCCACGGGCAACGTTAAATCCAGAAGACTTCTGAAATACAAATCAACTGATCGTATGGGACTGTGGACAGTGCATAGTACGTAGTACAGTATCGACAGTTGCTGAAAGTACAACAAACCACTCTTCACTACCTGGCGGGAAAGAGCAATCTTTTGCCCATTCTCGACGTCAGAAAGTCGGTCGCGAGGTGGCTCTGGCTCGGCTCATTCTTGGGCACCAGGTATCCCCAGCCGAGCCTCGTTCTGTAGTGCAAGGGGAAACCCTCGAAGGTCATCCGCAGGATATTCGGCAGAATCTTCGAGTTGCAGAAACGGAAGCGGGGCCCTGGCGTCCGCCTCTCCAGAATAGGCTCCAGCTTTTCGTACCATCTGAATTGGTGGCGTGACGTCTAGAACAACACAAAAACAGGCACATGTGTTCAATGCTCGGTAGCTGCTTTATCACCGCGTCTAAAGACTAGAGACTGTAGTGAAAGTCTCCACGCCTCAGAAAGTGTAAGCTTGTCTGTCTGCGCAGCGTGCATACTGTACATTTGCGATCTCATTTTGTTTGACTGTCTACCGTGTATTTGTGTGCGACATTGGCGCCAATCGCCATGTGCAAATAAAAATGTACCTGCTATACGCAGTGCACACATGTCAACAGACATGGGTATATAAATAGAATACAATACATTACACGTCATTGCTATATGTACTGTATAACGTCCAGGAAGCCTTACTTGGGTAGCCCTTTCTGCCCTTTCTTGGAAATCGTATTGTCCAAGCACCAGAGCCATGGATCTTCGCTGCCTCTGCAAGAGGTGTCGTTCAACACGCAGATACACTGTTCTGAGTCGGCCACGCACCCACCCAGCAGCAGCCCCTTCAGTAATTCGTTTGAGCGCTCGGTCAACTGCCGCTTTCACAATTCCGATCGCCTGTGACTCAGCACGCTCCACAGCATCATCACAACGCTGTATAAAACGCTTCCAGTTCTCATTGACTGGCAAATAGGCAGTACTCATCTCCAGAGTGCCGAGCAGGGTCACTGGACTGCGAAACCTGGAAGAACAATGAAAGCACACGCGTCCTTGGTAAAAAACTAGCCGCTTCAACTCAGGACTCCTGCTTGCAAAGTGTTCCAAAGTGGTTCAACATCAATTTGTCTCATGAAATAAAATAATGTTGAGAATACGCACTTGTACAATGATGAATGACTGCAATGATGAAACTGCAAATTGTTGGAATGCATGTCAACCAAAGCCAATGCATGTCAACCAACGCATTTGCATGAATACTAAAGAATTGCTTGTAACACCCACTCTTTTTTAAATAAATTTCATATCAACACACCCACGACGTAAATTGGAGACATGCGCTGAGACTCATTTGCAGAAGTTTTGTTTTATTTTCTGTGGTGATGCTATGTGGCGTGGGGGGGGGGGAGGGGGAGATCATAGGCTTTTCGGTGTGTCTGTTTGTATGTGGTGTATGTTCAAAAACGTTTTGCTCTCGCAACTCAACACGAACAATCCGAAACACGCACAAAACGCGCACACAAAGAAGACCACGAACCGATGCAAGGGGGGGGGGGGGAGGGGGGCTGGAGAGAATGGGAGAGCCCGAAAATGGTATATCGCCCAGAGGCCCCCAATGGTCGAGTAGCTCAATGACCAATGGGGGGTTGGAGGCGAGAATAGGCAGAGATTGTTGCTATATCTGAGAAACCTTTCATCTCTTTTGTCGTTTGTCATTCATCATCAAAAACGTGCTCAGAAGTGATAAGGTATCAATATTTTCATGTCCTCAGTATTGACTCATCATCAATACAATGTGTCATAAAATCATGCTGTGAATGCTCAGTTTAAAAACAACAATGACGAATCTGTAAAGTGCTGCAGCAAAAGCCAAAGGAAGTCAACCAATGCAACCAATGCACTTCTGCAATACAGGAAAACATTTCACCCTTTTTGTTGCAACGCTTTATTCTTGCGTCATTACAACTCCAGTCATTACATTCGATAGTAAAAGTTAGGCACTATACCATCTTGAGCAGACACACCATAAATCCCATATAGTGGGCAAATTGTTTTAATCAGCCCTTCAGAGTCAGCTAATAATAATTGGCTTTTTTGTAATCTGCATGCTTGCTCACACATGTTCATGCACCTTGATCTGCAGGCGCAAGGCCTTTGGATCTGGTCTAAGCTAGGATTGCGGTTAGACGCTTCTGATTCCATTTCAGCGCGCCGTGGGCGGGCGGTTTTCGGCGGGCTTGGGCTTGTTTCTTCCTTACGTCGTCGTTTTTTGGCAAAGCATATTGTTGCGTCCGCGTCCGCTGCGTCCGAAACGTAAGCAAAGCCTAAGCCTAAGCCTAAGCCTAAGCGAAGCATAAGCCTAAGCCAAATCAAAGCCAAAGCATAAGCCTAAGCAAAGTCTGGACTAAGCCTAAGCAAAGCCTAAAATTAAGAAAGTTTTCATCGGATGCAGCAGCAGACGCGGACGCATGAAATGTTTTCAGCCGCTTTCTTTTTCGGGGAAATCCAAGTTCATTGGGCCATTGGACCGGGCGAAACGCACCACAGTATTTTATTTATTACGTTTAATGCGTCGACGATCAGTGCTCAACGCCAATAAAAACTTAAACAATGCACCACTAAAACGCTAACACATACACGCGCATGCGTGCGTGCGCCCACTCGCGAGTCCGTGCGTGCGTGCGTGCGTGCGTGCGTGCGTGCGTGCGTGCGTGCGTGCGTGCGTGCGTGCGTGCGTGCGTGCGTGCGTGCGTGCGTGCGTGCGTGCGTGCGTGCGTGCGTGCGTGCGTGTGTCCGTGTCCATGTGTGTGTGTGCGTGCGCGCATGAGTGCGCGTGCGTGCGTGGGTGCGTCCATGTGTGTGTGCGTGTGTGCGTGCATGCATGCATGCGATCGAGCGTGCGCGTGCGTGCATGCACGTGTCCATGTCCATGTGCATGCGTGTGCGTGCGTGCGTGCGTGCGTGCGTGCGTGCGTGCGTGCCTGCATGCATGCTTTTCGGCGTGCGTGTCTGCGAGCTTGGCGTGCGTGCGTGCATGTGCGTGCGCGTGTCCGTGTCCATGTGCGTGTGCGTGCGTGCGTGCTTGCGTGCGTACGTGCGCGTGCGTGCGAGCGAGCGCGCGCGCGCGTGCGTGCGTGCGTGCATGTGCGTGTCATACAAGTTTTTATAGCGTTAACACCTGTAAAACAAAGTATTAAAATACTGAAAAGTTCAAAGATTTTATAGCATAAACACGTGCAAAACAAAAAAGTTATAAACAAAAAAGTTACAAGTATTTTTATGGCAGAGGTTTGATCCCAGGACCTCCAGAAAAGTAACGGACAGCATAACCACTACACCATTGATCTGTACGGAACTGTTTTCTAAACACTTCTGATAAGTCAGAAGCACCCATAAAATGTGGTGTATTATCATATAATTTATGTATATTTGCATAACGCATGGATTATGATAGCTTCAGTAGCGCCACTCTTATTTTGATGGTAAAATGTGCCAAGCAAGCTTCATACAAAATTTCAGCTCAAGCTCAATCCATCCAGCAGAACTCTGTGCTGCATTGCAGTCATACTACTGTAGAAAAGGATAATGCTATATTTTGTCATTACTGTAGCAGATTGGAAAACAAATGCCAGATTCGTAATCACCACGGTCGATTACACATATCCCAAGCAGATTTGACACTGAATTCTCAAATTCGATCAAGCGCAATTTGCATATTCAATCTGCCATATCTCGCGATTACGGTATCGCACTGGAAAACGGATGTGATATTCGTGATCAGCACGGTCGATTACATATGTCCCAAGCAGAATTGACACTGAATTCTCAAATTCGATCAAACACGTATGCAAAATTTGCATAACTCACGGATTACGGTAGCTATCGCAAATCCGGCCCTTAAATGACGGTGAAGTTTCTCACGGAAGCTTCATACAAAATTTCAGCTCAATCCATCCAGCACAACTCTCTGCGCTGCGTTGCACACAGACAGACAGACAGACAGACAGACAGACAGACATTGTGCTTTAGTAATATAGA
Organism: Paralinhomoeus sp. GSCO2_6; assembly: GCA_030248085.1. Taxonomy (NCBI): domain Eukaryota; kingdom Metazoa; phylum Nematoda; class Chromadorea; order Monhysterida; family Linhomoeidae; genus Paralinhomoeus; species Paralinhomoeus sp. GSCO2_6. The sequence continues at coordinate 22,077 of JASAMY010002441.1, read as the reverse complement.
TGACCAACCAAAAGAAAGAATGGCACCTTTCTGAAAAGACTGGCCACAATTTTGCAAACAGTTCAGCGGTTGCTTGAACATCAGCTCCACAATAAGTGCAAAGTTCCTGCAAACACAACTATGCCATACTGCCATACTGAATGAACAGACAATTACAATGCTTGGAAGGGCAGGAAAGCACATCCACTAGGAGCAAAAACAAATACACCATTAATTAAGTTCCATCACCATCAGCAGTCACAGTCTATTCACATTGCTAAATGGTTTGACCAATCACAGGCACACGAGATTGCGAGATGTGTACCTGCTGCCTGCACAATTTCACCCACATGGGTGATGTTGTGTGGTCTGTTGACACCTGACGACAGCAGGGCACACTGGTAAAAGCGGAAACGCTCAACCAGATTCCAACCCGATTCAAATTAAAGCTGGCGTCAAGCAAGGGGATCCCCTGAGCCCATTGCTGTTCAACGCCGCTCTAGAATTCCTGATTCGAGCGTACAAGCAGCGTTTCGAGGGCCAGGGCTACCCGTGCTATGGCGAACGGACGAACATCCTGGCGTACGCAGACGACATAGCGCTCGTCGCTGCTTCCGCTGCAGAATTGCAGAGTATGTTGGACTTTGCTGGTGAGATCGCCTCAAAAATGTGCCTCACTTTTAAACCCAAAAAATGTGCATCACTACTGTTAACGTCGTCGAAACAAAGGGTCAACAGCACGCGCAAGTTTTGCGTGCAGCAAGGAGAATTGCCGAGCTTAGACTGGGGCAGCGGGTACCAGTATCTGGGAACTCAGCTGGGTGTTGGTGTCGAGGGGACGCTCACTGACAGTCTGAGGACCGGACTACTGGACCTGCAGAGCATCTACGAGTCTTTGCTTGCGCCATGGCAGAAGCTGGACGCGATCCGCACCTTCATTCTGCCCAGGTTCTCCTACGCAGTGCGCAACGACTTTCCGTGCAAACAAGACTTGAAGGAGTTTGACAGGGTAGTCACGTTGCTGACAAAAAAGATTTGCCACCTACCCCAAAGCGCGTCGAACCACTACATCTGTGGTTCTAGAGGCGGGGGCGGGTTGGGAATTCTTCCCGTCTGCGACGAGATGGACCTGCAGACCATAGGGCACGTCTTCAAATTCATGACGTCAACGGACAAAAGGGTACGTGGCTTCTTCTGGAGAATGTTGCGCGAGACGGTCTCCAAGTGGACGCAGCGGGAGCCGGACCAGGCTGGCCTGGAACGGTTCCTGAACGGCGACACTGACACGGAACCTCATCCCAACAATCCCAAGAACGGAGTAGTCGGGAACCTCTTTGTCAAGCTGCGTCAGTCGGTTAGGTCACTTCGCAAACGGTTCAAGGAGCTCCGATTCCAAGTTAGCCCTGAGAATGGTGGCGTCGCCTCGCTTGTAGTCCAGCGTGGCGCCAGTTCAAACGCTTTGGGAATAACTGGCGCCAACCGCAAGTTGGTCTACAGCACGCTTCGCACCCACCTCCAACAGTGGCACTTGGACACGCTGACGAGTGACTACGTGAGCCAGGGAAGAGTCATGTCGTGCGTGGGCAGGGACCGCGTCTCGTCCCAGTTCAACGTCGACGGCAGACACATCTCCTTCGCGAGTTACCGCTTCGTGCACCGCGCTCGACTGAACCTGTTGCGCCTCAACGCCAGCGTCATAGACCGCAGTAACAACCGACCGAACGAATGCAGGCGGTGCTGTGGCCCGAGCGAGACAGCAGCACACGTGCTGAGTTCTTGCCCGGCCCACCTCCACAATGGCATCCAACGCCGCCACGACGCGATCCTCAGCCGCCTGGCGCGCGCCGTCAGAGGCGGCGAGGGCCGCAAATCGTGGGTGAGCTTGGCCATCAACAGGGGCAATCGCATCGCCGGCAATCGGGTGCGTCCGGACCTGGTCATGACAGACGAAAAGAAAAAGACCGTGGTCATCGCCGACGTTACGTGTCCCTACGAGTACGACGCCAACGCGCTCGATCGCGCCCGGCAGCGAAAGCTGGCCAAATACAAGCCCGAGGCTGACGCCTACACGCGGCAGGGCTACAGCGTTCACCTGGGTGCGATCGTCGTTGGGGCCGTGGGCAGCTGGGATCCAAAGAACAACGCCTCGTTGCGTGCCCTTGGCATCCCAGAGCGCTACGCGGCCACCATGCGGCGCTACATCGTCGCGGACACGATCGACTACTCGCGCAGAATCTACTGGTCCCACATTGTCGGCGCCAAGTATGGCCACTACTAAAGACCACTCTCTCTCTCTCCCCCTCGCTCTTTCTTTTTCTTGGTGATATCCTGGTCGTGGTGACTCGTGAGACAGCATTTTCTTTGTTCCAACTGTGCGCTGAATCATACTCTCAGAGCTCCACTGAGCGAAGAGTGGGTATGACACAGTGACAACAGTAGATACACCGAATCTGCTTACAGAAAACGGGACGCGGACGACGCAGGCAGGGGGAGAGGAGCTCGAGGCCGCAGTGCTGTGCGTCGACAACCGCCCCGGCTTGTCTGATGAAGTCAGCTGGGCCCGATAAAGCTCCCCCAACTGCTCGACGCCGACCTCAACCCCAAGAATGGCAAGACAATAGCCAAATTGTCTTGAGCAGCTGCGATCAGACGATCGACTGGCCGAACACGACGAGCACGGTGCTGGCAGTCAGCTCCGTCTCCACTCGGCAATGGTGGAGACGGCAGCAGCCGACGTCGGCCACCTGATCGACGTGTGTTCGCGCCAAGGCAAAAGACGAAGATCTAGGCCCTGATGGAGCCACCCAACGGGAGGCTGAGGAGTCTGCCGACTAACGCAGCGCAACTCCCGAGGTGGCCAGTGCCCGCCTGATCGGCCTGCACGACCACCGGTCGCGGCTCGATGGCCCCACGGCTGAAGACGGCGACCGACGCCGCCGCCGCGACGCCTCTAAAGACGACGCCTACGCTCTGCTCAAGCTGACTGGCGACTACGGCGTGCACTGCCTCTCACTCCGGCTGCGGGGCCTCTGGCGCACGATGGAGCGACGCCGCGGGCCCACGGATGCGGCCATCCAGCGTTGGCGAGGAGGCGAGGCGCGTCTCTACCGATGGCAAGATGAAGGCGGCGCTGGCGCCGCCGCCGACGACGCCAATCCGTGGGCCACGGCTGGCTGCAGCACCGAAGACGCGCAAGGCCACGACACGTCTGGAATGAAGCAGTGACACATCGCCTATTGCTTGCCTGCGGACGACGAGTCTCCATGCGACCCGTGACTTTGCATCGTATTAATCTTGTGTTATGGATATCTCGTTGCCTGTTCTGGCTTTGCGTCGGATATCGATCGCTTCTGGTCTTGTGACCTAGCCGCAGTACCGTGTGTCGTGCCCGCTTTTGTCTACCAGCGCGCGACTCGCTGTTGGCCCAATAAAATTAACTCAACCAGCTGGGCCAGGTGCCTCCCTTCGGGGAGTGGGTGAAAGCCCCAACCGCTTTTTGAAATTGCAATCTAATTGCAAGTGTTTAATCGATACAACATGTTCAAAGCAACAGATGCATGGAAATAAATGTTAAAGCCAAATGACTAGTGTGAGATGAGTACATTGAGAATGTATGCTGAAGGATTTTGTAACTGTCAGTCAGCTGTGCACAAATCATGGTTCAGTATGGCTCATGTATGTATATCAGCTGACAAAAGCGCTCATAGTAGCCACACCTGCACTCACACACACAATACAAATAAAAGCAGACATACAACAAAATCACATTTTCACAACATCGCTCTTCAAAGTTTTGTTGGGCAGAAGTGTTTTGCTCAGGCTGCCACAACCATGCACAAAGAGTTGAATGAGACTGATCAGGCTGGCCCCCAAGCACAGACCCAGTTGACCACCAATCTGACTAATCAAGCCATCAGTAGTTGTTGCCTCAACTTGACTTACCACAACTACCTGAATGTTACTTTACATGCAACAAGATCAACTCTAATTAATTACAGCTGACAAAAGACAACCAAACCAACATCAATTGAATGATAAGCAATCTCCAGTAGTATCACATCATCCAGATCCAAGTTCTTTGTAGTACTCTTTTTATGCAGATAATTTTTCACAAATGCAGATGGGAATGCACTCTGACTAACACTCTGGTCAAAATCAACTTGTGTGCACTTCATCTTACACTCATTCTGGCATTTGGCTATCAGTGGCAAAAAACCTGGCATCATTGAGATGTGCCTCATGCAGTGACTATTTTTCTGATCAATGCACAGTTGAACTGATGCATTCTGCAAAACCAGTTTATCTTCTGGAGGAATACAGTTGCAAAGTTCAAGTACAGTTGAGTAGTAGCAGTCCATTTTGCAGAGTGATTTTGAGTAAAGCATATCTTGCTTAAACACCTTTTTTGGTACATCATCCACACAACTGGTTTTTGGATCTGATGTCTTTGCAAGCTTGTAAACTGTTTTCTGAAATAAGTGATTTCATAGGCGAGGTCTTGAGGAGGAACCACTATGCTGGCACAACACAACTCAGCAGAACAACCTAAGACCCAACTAGGTTCTGCAATTGCACAGGACGGACCTGGCAGCATCTGTGAAGCCACCAGATCACTTAGGTGTCTCAGCATTAGCATTTAGCAAGCTCAAACCAGTGCTCCAACACTTCCCACAAGAAATACCATAGTAAAGTACATCTCAATCAGGGTGATTTACACATCATCCTTATAACAACTACATGCACAAACCTTGAGATAGATTTTTGAAAAGCTTCCTGGATAAAGAGTTCTGTAAGTGAACAGCTGAGGATCAAACTGTTCACTAATAAAAATAGCCATCCCAGATAGTAGACTTGGTAGATGACCAACATAACTGTTCTTAGAATTCAGCTGTATAAGAAATATCCAGCCAAGACCATCATTCCTCTGCTTCATCTCAGATTGAAGCAGAAAGCAGGATCCAAAATTAGTATTAAAAGCTGGACTTAGAACAGCTGAACAGTTAACTGGCAGACCAATATGTTGACACATGATGAATGTCTTGTTGACTATAACTCAACATAAACTACATTCACTACCATAACCTAAACGTCCAATCAGCCTACCAGAAAATGCAGCCTTGTGAAACTCTGCAGCTATATTGAAATCTGACAAATCTGTATCACTGACATAGTTAGTGCTGTTCAAGCCCCAAACACCATTATCGAAAACTGCTGTTTGAGAAACTGATTGAAGATTCACTTGCAGGACATTGGCTAGGTCTTCAGTCAAAATTCCATCTACTATTTTCTGCTGGTCTATGCTGTTATAGTTGCAAAACTGAATTGCTGGATAGTTCAATCTGAATTGCTGTTCAACATCAAGATGCTTGTTCCTCAAGTGAAACTCAATCATGCATATTCACGTCACCTATCATTCATCTCAATGTCCAATGTTGTCATAAATGGTTTGTGTAAGTAGTCTTGAATCACCATAAAAATCCCATAAACTGCATACACAGCTCCACTAAAAACCACCAAAATCCAAAACATTTGTTTCCTGCGATTGTCTGAAATGGCTAGGTCAACTAAACCATCAATGCTCACCCTCTCAGCAAAGGAGTGTGTCATGATGGTCTGACACTTTAGTTACACAAAATGAGCATACAATGAAGAACAAGAACTTCATCATCTATTGACATGAATTTCTGGTAACCTAGCAGGCAATTCAATTGGGAAATTGGGCAGGAAGGGAAACATCTCTTCAATCATCCATAGTGAATGGATGTAATGCAAGTGATGCAAGTGGACTTATGACATCAGGCACTCCATTGGCATACATTAACAATTGTCATACCAAAAGCCACCCACAACCACAAGTATACCACCAAAATCGCATTAACCACAACAAACAAAATGCACACAACAAAATACGTCCAAAGATATTTTCAGAATAATTCAATCAGGGTGTACGCGTCAGCGTACAACCCTAATATGTGACCACTTCTCAATGCGGGTTTTTGAATTTTCGATCGCCTATAACTTTTGATTGCCGGAACGGATTTCGACGCGTTATGGCGCAAATGAACCGCCTTCTTCTGGGGCATCGAATGCGCCATAACGCGTTTACTTGCTTTACTGAAAGGGGTCAATAGTTCCAAAAATGTTCCAATTTTGTGGCTTTTTTTATTTTTCGTGTTCTCTGCCAGGTTTTTGGAACGGCGCTCGCGAACGCCAGGACCTATCGCGACAAAACTTGCTACGTTAAGCCGTCTAGTGATGGGAATGTTGCATGCCAAAGGATTTGTGTATACTTCGTACCGATCTCGAGATATTGCCGATTTTATCCAATTATCGATTGATTTTCTTTGAAATGGGCCACAAATTTTGTGCCCTATAGGCGCTTTAACGGTACATCGCAGCGCTTCGCTGTAAAGGAGAAAGTTGGTCGCCATCACATGACTTGTGTTACTTTCAACAATTGGACCAAATTGGACGCACCAAAATACCTCCTCCCATTATATCGATAACGGAAATTGGCGATACTTCGGTGTGGTTAGGTCGGATGGCCTAAACATCTATAATAAAGTTGATCGCCCTTCGATGTAGAACATTTCATTCCTCGAAGTCAACACGATCCGACGCACCAAAATATTTTCACTTCCGGGATAATCGATGAAAATCGATATGGGTAGGTCGGATCACTTTGGCCAAAACACAAAAGTTGACCGCCTGCACGTGCAGATCATTTTGATTCTTTACACCGCTATGCTCCGACGAACCAATATGGCACTACAGATGTGCACGCACGCACGCACACCAACAAATGGGCTGCTTTGCAAGAAACTTGATGTGGGTAGGTCCGATCACTTTGGCAAAAACACAAAAGTTGACCGCCTAGTCATGGTGATCATTTCCATACTTTACATCACTATGCTCTGATGCAGCAATATAGCACTGCATGTGCATGCATGCATGTATGTCTGCTAGGCTGTTGGTACTTTGCTTTACTTCAATTTTGCCTTGTTCGATTCAGTCACAGGTACATTGTGTGTGAACCTGCGTCAGTGAACGTGTGTGTGCGTATGTGCGTGCGTGCGTGCGTGCGTGCGTGCGTGCGTGCGTGCGTGCGTGCGTGCGTGCTTGCTTGCGTGCGTGCGTGCGAGCGTGCGAGCGTGCGTGCGTGCGAGCATGCGAGCGAGCGTTCGTTCGTTCGTGCGTGCATGCTTGCGTGCATTGAATTACAGAAACCCCTCATCTTTCGAAAAAACACTGTATCAAGGAAAAATTTGCAGGGGGCTGCAAAAAAAGGAGAATATGTGACGCTCTATTGTTGAAGTCCAGTTTGAAAAGAAGTGGTATTAAGGCATATTCCCCCACTGATTTCTAGCCACTTCCGCATTGCAGCTGATCAACTCCACTTTGAACAAACCATGTATAAAATCCGAACCAAGCACAGCAACAAGTCACATATTCGGCGATTTTTGTGCGAGCCATCTCACTCAGCCAAGCGGAAACGCCGCAAACGTCCATCAACTCATATGTCATCTCTCTCAGACGTTGTCCATTGCCCGTTTCCATGGACCTGACACAGCTTCCTGCAGAATCAATTGGTCCCCTGCTAAAATTTTTGCAATGTCGGTTGTTGATGATGTACATACAGTTGGTGATGTCAATGTGTAGGCGAGAGGCACATATACGTACTACAATCCTGCTCCATTCCCTTCGGGCATTCCACCCAATGATGAACTGTTTGTATAACATTTGTGTAGTGCCCTAATGCTTGCATGAGTGCTGCGTGCGTGCGTGCGTGCGTGCGTGCGTGCGTGCGTGCGTGCGTGCGTGCGTGTGTGCGTGTGTCCGTGCACGCGTACGTGCGTGCGTGTGTGCGTGCGTGCGTGCATGTGAACGTGCGTGTGCATGGGGTTCCATGGTGCATGTGCTAATTTCTCACACTCAATCTATGTAAATGTCAGTCAGTTCCAGTTGCCGCAATTTTCGCTGCACATTTCCTTCCATTGCAAGCGAACACAAAAATCGCCGAATATGTGACTTGTTGCTGTGCTTGGTTCGGATTTTATACATGGTTTGTTCAAAGTGGAGTTGATCAGCTGCAATGCGGAAGTGGCTAGTGGTGTGTCCGACACACGTGACCAGAATGATTCGAGTGAATTCGACTGTTATATTACTCTGCGCGTTAGTAGAGAAATAGTCGGCCGTTAGCTGTTTAAACTACAGTTACATCAGTGGCATGACCTGAGAGATTCGAACTCTCGCGGGGAAACCCCATTGGATTAGCAATCTGTCTGTCTGTCAGCTGTCTGTCTGTTAGCGTCAGTCTGTCAGCAAAAAGTTGGCCAAGTCCTCGCCGGCATCAGCGGCTGCATTGCGTATGTCAACGACATCATCATCTTCGGAGCGTCAAAGCAAGACCACGACGTCGCGCTCGAGGCTGTCTTGCAGCGCCTCGAGGACAACGACATGCGCATTCAGCGCGCCAAGTGCGAATTTGATGTTCCGGAAGTGAAAGTGCTGGGCCACTTCGTGTCAGCCGACGGAGTGCGACCCGACACGAAGAATGTCCAGCCCATCGTCGACTCGCCACGGCCGTCTAATCGGGCGGAACTGCAGCGGTTCCTCGGCATGGTCAACTTCTACAGTTGGTTTCTGCCCGACTCAGCAACGCGCCTTGAACCATTGCGCCGCCTGCTTCGCAAAGGCGCGCCATTTGACTGGACACCGCCCTGCGCCCGCGCCTTCGACGAGACGAAGAAGCTGTTAGCTTCGCAGTGCAAGCTGACCATCTTCAATCCGAACCAGCGGACCATTCTGACGACAGACGCATCCGACGTGGGCCTAGGCGCGGTTCTGTCACAGCTCGTCGACGGCAAGGAGAAGCCGGTCGCCTTTGCGTCCCACACGCTGTCCGCGACGGAGCGCAACTACGATGCAACGCACCGGGAGGCGCTCGCGGCACTGTGGGGCTGTGAACACTTCGAGAAGTTCTTGCTTGGCCGACGCTTCCGTCTGCGCACTGATCACTCTGCGCTGACGACGCTGCTCAAGCGCTCGACCAATGCCCGCTCGTCGTCAAAGTTCCTGCGATGGAAGGAGCGCCTCGCTCACTTCGACTACGAGCCTGAATACTTCAGCGGCAAAGACAACGTGGTCGCGGACTACCTGTCCCGACTTGGACTGCCAGCCTACCAGAACGGCGACGTCGACACCTCGCCCATCATCAAGGCCGTATCCTGCACTGAGCATTTCTCCACTGCAGAGCTGAGACGCGCGGTTGCTGCAGACGACACCTGTCGACGGCTGATGCACTTTCTTGACAGAGGCTGGCCGGACAAGAAGAAGCTCTCCAGCGACGACCGCCGCTTCTACGCGCTCAAGGACGAGCTCAGCGTCGTCGACGGCCTGCTCGTCCGCGAGGAAGAACGTCTTCTCCTTCCTGAGAGTCTACACACAAAGCTGCTCCGACTCTGCCACCGCGGACACCCAGGCGTCGTGCGCATGAAGCGCATGATGCGCTGCAACTACTACTGGCCTGGCCTCGACAGCAAGATCGAGTCTTTCGTCCGACAGTGCGCCGCTTGTCAAGCAAGTGACAAGACCACCCCGCCTGCTCGGGTCGAAGCTCAGCCTCTCCCACCGACCGTCCAACCCTGGCAACGTGTGGCGATCGACATCACTGGTCCGTTCGACGTGGCGCCATCGGACAATCGCTTCATCGTCGTCCTGCTCGACCACCACACGCGTTGGCCAGAAGTCCTGACGACGTCGACTACAACTTCGGAGAGATTGACGACGTGGCTGTCCGACGTCTTCTCGCGACTCGGCAACCCCGACCAACTCATCTCCGACAATGGCCCTCAGTTCGTGAGCGAACACTTCACGGACTTCCTCGCGTCGCGAGACATTCGTCACTGCCGTACGGCCCGCTACAACCCACAGGCCAACGGCCTGGTGGAGGCGTTCAATCGCTACATCAAGTACGGAGTTCAGGCGTTTGTCGCCGACAACGTCAGCTGGGAGGCAGGGGTGCGACAGCTACTGACGAACTACCGCGCAACGCCTCTGGCCCCGGAAGAGACCAGCCCAGCTGAGAAGCTCTACGCGCGGAAGTTACGACTAGACTTCGAGCTGCCGAGCCCAAAGCTGAACGTCCGCGCCGACTCGCCTGCCGAGCTACAGCAGAAGGACCAGACCGCTCCGCCAGCGACGACTGCCATCCGGTGCCGCGGTCCGTACAAGCTGGGCGACAAGGTCATGACGCGGCGACCACAAGTTCTCAAAGGACAGTCGCCGTGGTCGGCTCCGAAGCGTGTCACCCGCGTGCTGGGAAACTACACGTACGAGCTGGAGGACAAGAGCCGGTGGAACGCTCGGAAGATGAAGCGCTTCGTCGAGCCGCAGGAAGACTTCCTCCAGCCACCAGCGCCGGTCGCAGCCGCGGCCCCGCCGACGCAAGCCGCAGCTCTGCCCACCGCGCCCGCGCTGCCACCGACGCGCCCGAAGCGCACCCGCCGGCCGCCAAACCGCTACTCGCCGAGCAAGGCTTGAATCCTCCTGCCTGCAGAAGCTCAAGCCTGGGAGGCAGTGGTGTGTCCGACACACGTGACCAGAATGATTCGAGTGAATTCGACTGTTATATTACTCTGCGCGTTAGTAGAGAAATAGTCGGCCGTTAGCTGTTTAAACTACAGTTACATCAGCTAGAAATCAGTGGGGGAATATGCCTTAATACCACTTCTTTTCAAACTGGACTTCAACAATAGAGCGTCACATATTCTCCTTTTTTTGCAGCCCCCTGCAAATTTTTCCTTGATCCTATTTCCTGTGACCATAACGTAAACATACTATTCACCTACAAGGTAGTAACGTCCTGTCCATTTGCATATACAATGTAGACAATACAAACACTGTGCAGTGCAACAACTTTGCACCACTCATCATAAACCACAGCCATAATAATGCAGAACAACTTCTGAACCCCCAACCTGGAACTTCTCTGCTACATCAGTTAGTGACCCTTTGATAAACGTGTCTCTCAACTTCTTGTCGACTTTCAAATCACTTCCATGGCCACAGTAGTATGCATGTGTTGCTTCGAGGCTGTTGGAACAGACTCGCTTCTTCCAATGCGGCAGCCAGGAGGCCATCTGCATGTGTCAAAAGGTCAACGGAGCAATTTCGATTTCTCTGCAATCGCTGGTCAACAAAAGCCACCTTGTCGTCAGCTCTAGAGACGTCAGTGTAGTAGAGGGGTTGCTGCTCTGTCACCATTCCCCTGCACGCAATGTGCATGGACATCGTGTCGAAGAAACGCAAGCCGCTGCGCTGCAAGCGACCATTCTGGTGTGGGCAATGATGACCCAGTTACCAACTGGTCAGCCCCTGCGGTTACAGGTATGGGGGAGGGGAGGGCACCACAGGACACGACGCACTTGCTAGAACGATTTGAGGCCAGGGTTGCACAATTAAAAAATTTAAGTTGGATTTTTTTTTAAACTAATAAACTATAATCTGTTTTTGGGTAAAATATAGCTTCTGAGTGCAAAAAGTCGTTTAAATGGTGCTTAAATGGCACAATTAGTAGTTATTCATGCATAAACTTGCTTATTAGCACCAAAACCAAGCTCTCTATGGGGTTCCCAACAGGTTCCAACATAGTGCAATACCGTACATGACCATTTAGAGGAAGCGGCTTTGTCACCATTTGAGTAAAACGTTGCTAAATACGCTTCTAATGGCTTTTGGGAAACATTATTAGTTGCGGTTAACACTCTAATAGGCTAAAAGTATCTTATAGTACAGGTATTTGGCACCAATAATGGCTCCTGTCAATCTTAACAAAAAAAATAATTAAGAAAGGTGACAATTGTTTTATTGCAACTATTCTGCTGCGCCACCCACCTCTCCATGATACTGTTCCTTGATTCTAGCACGATCGAAGAGCACGTGATGACCGATCACCATTCTCGGCCTGGCACGACTCTCCGCTGTGCGCAGACGCTCCAGGCTGATGAGTCGGTCGTAAGTCTCTTGCGCTGGCGACTGCCAGCTGCTGCTCCCAGCCCTTCCACTCAGCTGCTCCGCCAAGTCGGCGCTGCACCAGGAATACCTGGAACTTTACTGAAGAACATGTGGTAGCGAAGAGAAGATAGACTGGACAAATCGCGACACATTGTTGCCGCAGCTACCTCAGCGCAGAAAACACGAGGCAAGGCACCACACGTGCCCATGTAGGGGGAGCGGGGGGGGGGAGAGAGCTCAGTGCTCAGCACATTTATATGAGAAAATTTTAGGTATTTTATATTTTAGGTGAAATTTCGATGCGAGTATGCAACAAACTACATCCTAAAAATCAGGAATTACCCCTCCCCACCCCGTCTACAAAGATATTGGACATTTACCCTTCTCCTGGCCCAATTTCCGAGTCCGAGGGCACCACTGCAAGACTGCATGAACTCAGTCATGAACCCACCAATGGGTAGCCGACGCTGCGACGGCCAGCGTTGGCAAGTTCCCTTCTGCCACGCACACTTCGACATCAAAAAATAATACATCTTCCAAGTGAGGTCCTTCAGCAACAAAGCTGTCTGGTTCGTATTTAGTCCATCCAGCCGATTGACTCCAGTTCTCGGGTTTGGGAGGCAACGCATCGGCGCAGCGACAAGCCTTTTCCAACAGATCTCTAAAATTAACCATTTTTATTTAATATTTTCGTAACATTAATTAATCTCAGAACTTGTAGGGTCGGCTAAAGTCTTCGGCCTCCGCTTCCAGGTGTTCCAACAGCGTGAGTCCATCCCTGAGCTTTGGAAGACCCGCCACGTCCAACATTGACTCTTTCGACGCATTTTTCGACCGTTTTGCGGTCTTGCCAAACAAATATGAGTGCAAAGGGTCATCAATCAACTGAACCATCGGCTCGTTACCTTTCTTGCTAGAAGCCGACCTATAGTCGGCCCGCCCTACTAACGGCTTCTTCTCGAGTAGACGATGCGATTGCGAACACCGCAACGAACTCACGAATTTTCGCATTTTCTCGCGCAATCGACGTACAAGTTTTTGAAACGAGCGCTATCGTATCACTAAGTAGAACGGTAGAAAATGAAACGCGCAAATTGAACCTGGATGGGGACCTCTTGTGCAGTGGTCGTTAATTTATTCCAACTTCGGGCCAATAGTCACACAATCAATCGAATCACACGCAAAAAATCACAAGAATAAACCCCCAAAAAAAAATATCTCGAAATTTCGTGCGCATCTTAGCCAGCTCGAACGCGACCCGGTGCACTCGCCATCAGCCTACGGTATTCTCCTCTTCTTCACATAATGGTTTCTTTGACGACCCTGTACTTGGAGAAGGGATTGATGGGCAGGGCCGAGTCGACCTTCTGTCCGCAGGTGGGGCACTGTCCGCGACTCGCCTCGACCACGAGGCTGTAGCTGTTCTCCTGCGCGCCCTCCTCCTCGGCGCGCATGCGCTCGCTCGTGCCGCAGCCGTTGGGGCCGCCGCCGCCGCTGGCGCAGCCGTTGCTGCCCAGGCAGGGCGTGAGTTCGAACTGCGCCAGTCGACGAGGCGAGACGGCGCCGCCGTTCTCGACGACCATCTGACGTCGGCGCGACTGCTCGGCCATGAGCCACAAGCCTAAAAGGGGCTAGCACCGTGCAGGAGGCGACTAGAGTCGGGAGGAGTGCTCCGCCTGTTACTTGACTAAGGGCACCACTAAGAGGTCGTCTCGTCAATGGCTAGCATACACCCAGCATAATGCTATGGAATGGACATCGTGCCCATATCCATATCGTCTTCCTGTCTAGACGCACATTAGCAACGAGTGCCGCCAAAGATATTCGGAAGAATCGGAAGATCTAGGGCAGCGACAGAACGAGAAAATCCATTGACATGGCACGCCCGCCCCTCCATCAGGAATCGAACCCTGGTCCGTGCGCGCTCGCAGCCCCTTCTCTACCACTAGGCCACCCGCTTACCCTTCCTGAAGTGTGTGTTGAGCTGCGCGTAGAAGACCCAGTTGAAGCAGTGGTTGACGTAGGGCAGCGCGTGTATGGCGAGGTGCCAGCTGATCTGGTCATTGGTCAGGTTCAAAGGGTAGTGCTCGCCCGAGGCGAGGTGCGCGTAAAGGAGCGAGAGCTGATTGGCCCAGTAGGGCGTGAAGCAGGCGAAGTAGAAGCAGGTGATCAGCACCGTGTACAGGGTCACCCGGCGGTAGGGCACGCGACTGCGCAAGAGCCGTCGCCGACTCTGACGCAGCAGGCGCAGCAGGAGGCGAGCGTAAAAGAAGGTCATGAGCACCGCCGGCGTCAGGAAGCCCACCAGGAAGTAGACAAAGACGTAGACGAGCTGCAGACGGGCCGGCATCTCGCTCTGACAGGCGATCTCCTCAAAGCGAACGAGTCGTATGAACAGTGAACATTAACCATGGTGAACATAGGTGCAGCAGCAGGTGTGCTACACTGTCATAGTGCGCAAAGCACACACATTTGTTGAGCCTTAGCTGCATTTGGGATGTAAACAATTCACTTTACGCAACATTTTAATACAACGAATGCCTCAGGCAAAAATTGCCAAAAAAAAAGATTTCGCCACACCCATATGAAAATCCAGGCTACGACGCTGCCTAGCCACCGCCACTGCCCACTGCACAGTGTAAATGTGCCAAATTGGTCTATCAGAGCTGGATGGCGCCGGAGTTTCGACCGAAGGAAATGCAAAAGTGCAGTGGAACAAAAAGGCCGAGAGCAACGCACCCACTCTTCGACGCACTTGCCACGCATGGTCCTGTGCGGGTGCAGCCTGCGGACGTACTGGACGTTGGCGTAGTAGACGTTGGGCACGATGAGGAGGGCGCTGAGCGCCAGCGAGGCGCCGAGGATCTTGACGTTGATGGAGAAGCGGTGGACGAAGCCGCTGTGCGGCGGATAGCAGACCATCCAGCAGCGGACGAACGCCAGCGCCGTCAGCACGAACGTCGACAGCGTCTTGTTCAGCTGCTCGTTCAGCAGGAACAGCTTGCAACCAGCGTAGCCGAACACCCTGCCCGGAATGGAAACGTGCCCATCGATTTGTCGTCCACTCGTTATGATTGAGAGCCCGTCTCACGTCTTTAATCATCCCCATTACCCTGAGGGAGAAACTTGCCTAAGTAATTCACGCGCACTGGCAATTCCAACAGAGTGGCTCGCGTGCTTGCGTGACTGACGGCACACTGTCTACAGCACACTGTCTTCTGGCAATCTAAGTTGGTACAGTACTCGTCTCGAATACCCGCCCTGGCAACGTTGCGCAGCGCAGTGCAGTGTGCGTGTGTGTACATGTCGTACAGCGGCGCCCACCAGGCGGTGTGCAGGTTGTTGAGTATGATCATGGGCATGGTGAGGACGACCAGGGTGTCGACGACGCACAGCGTTACCACGTAGAGGAAGGTGTTGCTCAGCGCGAACACCGACCGTCGTAGGGAGCGCGACAGGAAGATCACGTAGCTCAGGATGGACACGTTCCCTGCAAGCGTGTACGCATATGCACTGTACATACATTGTACGTACTGGTATGTAATGTAAGTATGACTTATGCATGTAAGAATCCACGCATTCCCCGCTCTGCGATGCGATCCGTGTACACGTGTCTGCTGTGCTCGGACTCAGACATACGTGTCCTGCACGAAAGTATAACTACAGCTGTTGAATCGGCCGCATGCTAGTAGATACTGTAGGTGCATGCCAAATGTACAAATCTCGTTTCTAAGGTTCCCTTAATGTGTTGACGACGCATATATATGTTGATGAGTGCTCGTCACTGGACCGTACGACGGGGCGGGCTTCGCGGCCCATTGAAACGCGGCTGCCTGCTGTGCTAATGAACGCATGTATTAGCGTGTTGCAATTGCAATAACACATGTATTGCTAATTGCAATTACAGTAAGGTGTGGGCCGTAAACACATGCAAAACACACACACACACACATGTACCCAGGGCGTCATACACTTAACAAAACATGCGGTACTGACGTTACTGTAAGGATAATTAGGCGTGCTGTGCATGCCTCAATGACCAAAAGACTGCAGAAATTGAACATTTGAACAGAAACGCCCAGGTTGTGCCAGCGTGCTAGTACACGCTGTGCAACATAGCGACAGGTACAGTAAGAATGTCGTAGTGCAAGAATAATTAGTGTGTGCGTGCACTGTGTAAGACTCAATGCAAAAGAATCGCAGAAATTCCACATTTTTGTTGCGCGTGTTGTGCAGCAGGGTGCTAGGTAAGTAGTTGTTAGACAGTAGCCACGCACCGCATAGTCCGATGATGAAGAGGGTGGAGTAGACGCCGAACAGGACCAAGGAGTTGTTGTTGAGGTGGACCAGAGCCACCGGCTCGAACGGTTCCGCCGACGCGTTCCCGCCCGCCAGCACGCACGCGCCCGTCCTCGTCGTCATGTCCACATGGCCTCTGGGACAGTCGACGTCTGGAGGAAGCGGTCCGATTCCGTCTGCAACCGGTTGGCGAAGTAAGCGAGGGGGGAGGCAATAGAGGTGCCGCGCCCCTAAAATGTCGATGCCGGGGGGGGGGAGGGTGCGTCTCGAGCCACTTAGCGGCGACGCCCGGTGAAAAGAAGGCCTCCGAGGCCCGTTTCGGCACGCCCGGTATGCACATTGATGAGCCGCCTGCTAATGGCCGACTCCAATTGGATTCGAAACTGGCGCGGCCACGATGCTTCTGCCGGTCGAAGGCTGCCGTCGCGCCCAGGGGAAACACTCGTCACGGCCGCCCGATTTGCGGCCGCCGACGCCGGTGAGCCTTGACGCGTGGGCGCGCGCCTCTCTGTTTGACGGTCGTATGTATGGCGGGGGTGTCGACACCGGCGCCGCTGGTGGGGGAAGCGCGGCGGGAGGAAGTTTCGCGCAGCCGGGCAAATAAACTGCGGCGCAGCAAGCGGTAATTACGGGGAATTGTTTTTGCGGCACGCGGCTATGGCACACGCGGTTTAAGCGAAAGCCGAGCGAACGTCGCTCGTTCGTCGCGCAGGTGTGCGCAACCGAGACAGCCCACGGACTCTGACAGACGTCACGTCACGTCCGACCCATTTCACTTCGCGCCTGACTGACGACCGGCGGCGGCTCTCGCTTCGCCCACGCGAGTGGGCCACCCGCAGGTAGAAAAACGAACTGCCGCTGCCCAGGAGACACTTGTGGCAAAAGCCGGGAACGCTTCTCGTTAGCTGGGACGCCAGCCTCCTGCACTTAGCTTAGCGGATAGAAGCGGCAGGGGTAGGCAGAGACTATAGGCCCATGCACCTTCCGTGAGACGAAGGCACGGTGCTGTTATTCTGATTGGCGTCGTCGCCCCGCGACATCAGCGTAAACAAAAAGGGTGCCAAAGGATAAACAAGAAGATTAGACCCCTCTTCAGCTGACCTGCCACAATTTGTGAAGCGACAACAAAATCTAACAACTACCAATGAGTGGCATTTGAAAATTGGAACCTCTACATCATATTAGGCGGCGAGGATACTGCATCACTCCAATCAGTGGCTTCCAGGGATGCAAAAGTTTCGACAAAGTTGTTTTGTGGTTCGTACAAGCGTTGCACTGAAGCGTTAAGTCAACAAATCCGAGTCATCTCGAATCGGAACACACATCACGTTGAGAAACAGGTGTACAATTGCCTCAGGCACAAAGATCAGTTCGTTCTATTTCGGTTCGATTGGTTTCTATCCGAAAAGAAGATTGAGCTAGTCACCTGCCATTGTGGGATCGGTCGCTCTATTCGCTTGCAAAACAAACGACTGATTTCCTCGAGTTAAAGTTGGCTGTGGAGCCGAGAAGGGTTGCTGTGGCCGACGGCCGCTGAAGCCGCACGAAGAAATCTTAGACGAAAGTCGACAGAAAGCAACTCGAGTCCTTTTTTTGTTGGTGCACCGTCGCCAATTCTTCGAACTCGCGCGCGCGCGCTCTAGATGTGGAACGGAGGGGGAGGGGGGCGGAGGGGAGTGGCCAGAGAGGCAACAGGAAGAGTCCCCAGATGGCGGAAGCGCTAATGAACTCTTTCGAATTAATCCGAGTCGAGCCTGCCGGTGACGCCTGCCCGGGTCCTGAGCCAAGGGCAAATTGGATTCCTTTCTTCTTCTTCGCTCCATCTCCGTCCGCCTGCTCGCCGCTGTCTTTGTTGTCGAAGCGAAAAGGAGGCGGAATCGCATTTCGCATCCGCTGCCGACCTTTGACGCTCGCTCACGGCACGTGTTCTCGGCAAAGCTTCAAAAAAACCTCATAGCAACTGTCGAAAGAAGAGGTCGAAAGAAATTGCGCTGCGGGCGTAGTAATATGAAGGCGCATCTCTACGTCGCACACGGAACAGGAACCCTCATGTAGGTTATAACGCTTTTGTGTTGTTGTGAAACCCAGTACACTGACGTAAATCCAGAGAAACAATTGTTTGACCTTCTCGCGATCCGGGCACACACTTCCGAGTTCGCACTTCTCCGCATCAGGTGGTTGGGCCTCGCTGAATGGTGCTGCACCTCTCGCTAATGAGAGCCCAGTCAGGGTTGTCGTGTCGCCGTCAACAGCTGCACCGGCCGGCCGCATGCTCGTGCCAATCATCCTCATCATTGTTCGAAGCGCGCGGAGCCGCCCCAGACGCGGCGCGGTCGAGACGGCGCTGCTCGAGGCGGTGCCGACAGCGCGACAGAATCGTCACCGTCAGACGACGCTCCCTCTTGAGTCGGCTCTCAAACGCGCAGCGCCACTGATCCGTCAGCATCGCGATGAGAATCGTCCAGGCCTGCGTGGGCGGGCGCATGCATGCGGGAGTGCGTGCGAGGTGAGCGCAACAGCACTTGCAGACGCACGCACGCACGCACGCACGCACGCACGCACGCACGCACGCACGCACGCACGCACGCACGCACGCACGCACGCACCACGCACGTACGTACGCACGCACGCACGCTCACGCACGCACCTTGAGCGCGTGCGGGTAGGCGCGCACCACATCCTGCGCGTACATGACGTCCGTCCACTGCTCTCCAAAGTGCTCCCAAAGAAGCGCGTCGAAGCCGAGCGACGCCAGCTGCACGTGCTTGGCGCCTGGAAATTTGCGCTCATAAGCGCATCACCACAGAAATATGACAAACGCAAAACAAAATCTCCTCAACCCATGTCGACAATCCAATCAAACTCCATCGTCTGCCGTTGGTGGCCCAAGAGAGAGCCGACGATGTAGTCGACGAGGTCAACCAACAGAGCGGCGTGGTCGCGACATGTCGCTATTGTCACTAAAGTATTCAAATATTGTGACTAAAAGGGTTCAACCAACTTGCAGTCGTTCTGGACTCGAGTTCATCTCTGTAATTTTTCGTTTAAAATTCGTGTTGCAAGAGTAGTAGTTGGAATTGCCATAAAGTTGTCCATAGGTTTGCTCTGCGTCACGACTCACGATGTCAGTGCGCAGGTTTGCATTAGCGTGTCCCGTAGCGTTGGTTTGCATGTCCCGTTAGCGCATGTATGATATGCAAATTATGCATTTTAAGTAAATTTGCATTGCAACTCGTGCCCTGCGACATTTTCGACAATTGGTCTAATTTTAAATGCGTACCCGATTTGCATAAACATGCGCCAAAAAAACTGAGGGTACATAGATGCGACGACAGATTTGAAGGGACTAATGTGAATGTCGACATATTTTGCAAAAATGTTACCTCATTTTACTGCGCACGACGACAAATGTCCATCTATTCGATTTAAACTACTACGAACCTCGATCCTCGGTGCCGACGTGCGCGGCCTTGTCGACAATGCAGCTGATGAACGCCGCCGAGTAGAACATGTCCTTGACGGCGGGTCGCTTGGCCATGACGTTCTCAAAGACCTTGGCCATGATGGGCACCGCGCCTCGGCCCGAGTTGCGCGGCGCCTGCGTCAGACGACGCCAGGTGACGCCCAGCGCCCTCCGCTGCGTCTCGTCCAGCCGTCGGCGCAGACGCAACTCGAACGAGACGACGCCCCCAACCGCCGCGTCGAGCTGCGGCGGCGACGCCGACGTCGCCGACGTCGTGGAGACGTCCGAGGCGCGCGCGCCGCTGCGACGCCGCCGCCGACTGGCGACGGTGTGCGGTCGCTGAGGCTGTCGTCTTGCCGCCGTTGCCCCGTCGGTGTCGACAGCTGCCGACTCGTCGATGGTCGTCGACTGCCGCGGCAACTGTCGACGGGGCAGCGGAGCCGTCCAGCAACTACGACCCCCGCTAGCCGCTCCGATTATGGACATTGACACTTTTTTGCCCACCGATGATTGCTCTGAATTTTTTTTGGCAGAACGACTGACTTGCTGCAAAAATTCAGCTCACTCGGCGTTTCCGAGAGCGCGTTCAGCTCTCCCATCAGTCGTTTTCGGTTGAGAATTTCGTGGACGCGAAACATCTTGTATTTTTAGCTGGGTGCTGTGACTCAACCGGGTTTTGGTGTTCTTTTGAGTCAGTATTTTCGCGACTATTCTTCTGTGGACACAACGGCGCGAATGTTGGATTATCGTCCTCTGATTAGTCTTTGGCGGACGTCGACCGGCGCGCGGCTTCTGTGTATTAACGAAAGCCGGCTGCCTTCTCCCAGGGGGTCGTCTCGATTAACTATGCCATGACGTTCGGGCTTTTGCTCTTCGCGCCAATGGCAATTGCACGAGACATTTGAATTTCAGATGTGCCTAATTACCAAGCTGGCGAAACTCCCCAGTTCGCACACTCGCGGAGTGTCTGTTTGCGCAACGAATCAGATATGGAGATTTCGAGAATTTCCATGCGATAATTCATTTAAAATGGGCAAAGAATGATGGCACTCAATTGCAGGAATGTGCAAAATTGCATAATGTTTTATGCGTTGTTGAACGCTCCGCGAGAAGCATCGTTTTTCACTGAATGCTTATCGGACAATCTGAAATTTAAAAGCACGGACAATATCATCACCGAATCTTCCGCTCCCACGAAACGTCCGCAGTGCGCACGCATTACATGGAGATTCGTGTGGAATTCGACATAATGTGCTGTGTTCGGGTGGCGGCGCCGCCCCTGCCACCTACATTCATGCGCCGCGAGTCGATGCAGCTGACGTGCGCGCACCTACGAATCTGATCGGTATCACTCCAGTACGACGCGACCCTACGTCCACGTCTCTCCGATGGCCCCCTTCTGCCCGCTTTCGAACGTGTCAGCGCCGTGTGTCGTCTACGCCACGCGTCGACGTCGCCATTGTGTAAAACCCTACCTTACCTGACGACACGCGTCGCGAGACGACTTTTTGACCCCACTCCCCTGCGTCGCATGTTCCGTTATCTACACAGCAGCCGACAAGCGGGCGGTGTCGACGCCGTGGACGACGTGCAATATGGCCCTGCTGGGCGTGGCCTGCTGTCTGGCCGCTCTAGCCGCTCTGTTGACCTGAAGGCTTCTGCTGTTCTGGCGCTTCTGGCAAAGGGTCAACCGGATCCCAGGACTGCCTGCCTACTTCTTGCTAGGCAACACGCTGCACAAATGCTCTGGCGCACCGACCGTGAGCTTCCAGAAATCCACACGCACACTCATGTAGCCGCAAGCCAGAGGGGGGACACGGTTCAGTGTCGTTCGACCAGTTCATGGGCTGGCCCGAGATGTTCGGCCAGAAGGCGGGCATGATTCGGCTGTGGGTCCTCCACCGCGCGTTCGTCGCCGTCTCCGCGCCCGAGCACAACGAGGTCGTGCTCGCGAGTCAGCAGCACCTGGAGAAGAGCGTCGAGTACGACTACATGACGCCTTGGCTGCAGGAGGGACTGCTCGTCAGGTTCCGCCTTTAGTCGGCCTCACAACCCCCAGCCTCCCCCCCCCTTGTTGCTGCTGTTGGATTAAGAACAACTGTAAGAGGCCGTCGATAGCCCTTATAGCATACACATCTCCATGACGAGTAGAGCAGGCACACATATATAATCCGTGAGGGCCGCCACGCCACGCACACTCGGAAAAACGCCATCTAAGGTCTGGGGCAGCGGCAGCACAAAGAATCCATTGATAGGGAAGTCCTCGTTTGTGGGTCGATCACTCGATCAAGAATCGAACCCAGAATCGTGCGCGCAAAACT
>JASAMY010001378.1:0-41624 GCA_030248085.1 Paralinhomoeus sp. GSCO2_6 | reverse complement strand
CCGACACTTCTGCATACGTATACGTATGTAGATGAGATGTCTATGCAAAAGTGTCGGCCGACACTTCTGCATAAAGGCCAAAACACACGCCACCGTTCCGTTCCGTCCCGTGCCGCGCCGTGCTGTTCTGCTGCCTATCAAATGCACGGTATCGATTTTCTACCAGCCAAATTCAGCTGGCTTAAACTTGGAGGCCAAAACACACGCCACCGTTCCGTTCCGTCCCGTCCCTTGCCGTGCTGTCCTGCCGCGTGCTACGAATTCTGCGTCCTGCAAATTCAAGCCAGCTGAATTTTGCCGGCAGAAAATCGATACCGTGCATTTGATAGGCGCGTCGGCGCCTGCAGGACAGCACGGCACGGGACGGGACGGAACGGAACGGTGGCGTGTGTTTTGGCCTTAACCAACACTTTTGCATACGTCACCGGGCCGGGCCGGACGTTCTTGACTGGCCAACGTAGATAGCTACCTATGTAATGCAATGTAAGTATCGGCGACTACTCTGCACCGCATTAGCGACTTCGTATTCTACGACGCGCGTCTTTAGCGCTCAAATGGCGCAAAGGCCGTAAAATGGTTGTGAACTGCGACTCTGAGAGGTGGACGCGCAATTCTGTTAAGTGAATCCAGCGAATTCGAAAAAGTAACGTGCGAAAGAGCTGCATCTCAAAACCTGGATTCATCTGTCACTAGTGGTACAATGACAAAACCATATGACATGCCACCTTTTACACTTTGCACAGGTGTTCCAGAATGTTTGTTGATTTGACGCGCTTGTACTACGACGAAAATATGAACCTACAGTACGCAGCGTGCTGGATTCTAGCGCTCCGTTAAATCTCATGCAAATTTATGCAAATCCACACTTACTTGAACGACACCTTGACTTCCTCGTCGGTGCAGACGACGGGACAGGACACCAACTGCGCCGCAAAGTCATTTTGAGAGCCCACCGTGTTCACTGCGAAGAATGCGCCTTCTGAACGTTCTTAGTTAGTGCGTTCCCACTCACGGTACGAAGGCGTATGTCGCCGCTACCCGGTGCCATATTGGTGTTGAAAATCTTCCGAAAGACCACCGCATCCATGACGCCGCTCGCCCTGGCGAATTCGAGCCGGTCGAAGGCGGGCTGGGCGTTCTTCCAGCAGCAGAAGACGTCCAGGGAACAGTCCAAGCCGCCCACCTTCGCGCCTCGACCCGCGCTGAGGTAGTAGACTGAAGTGGAAGCGATTCTGATTGCTGCATCGTGAATCGCAAAGGACTAGCAGTGCGAAGTCAAGTCAAGGCGGTGGACAACGCAACCCATGGAGCAATAGATACCCGATACCGGTCCCATTGTATTGTAAACCGGTGATCGTTGTACAGTGAACAATGCGAAAACAGGTATTAGGCGGCGTTCGTTCGTTCGTTCAAAAACGTTCCCAAAACGCACACGCGGAGTTGTAGTCCTGCAGAATCAACTCGTCGCCAAAGACCCCTGCAAAGTTCACCAGTTTCTCAAGCTTCAAACTTCAATACTCTTCACCTTTCAATTTCAATTACAATTCAATACAATACAAGCGCGTCTGCAATCTCTGCGCCTACTCTGCAAAAAGTTGGCCGCCGCTTGTGTTGACATCAGCAGCAGCAGTGTGCAGATGGCGCCAACAGAGCAGTAGGCACGCGTCATGAGGGATGTATAGTACACTCGGTTTTAGGTTGTTGTGCCTTTTTTAAGTTGTCGCGTCGACGAATGTACACATTGATGTCGCGCCTCTCTCCGCATTTCCGTTGTGCGCGCGCGCGCGCGCGTAAATCAGCCAGCCGAGAAATCGAAACGTCGTACATACATAGGTAGGAAGTGCGCGCACAGACAGTGGAGTTGCCGCGCAAAATTGAAGCGAAGCTTGTACCGACACGAGAGGTGTAATGGGATTTCACACACGGTAGATCTTTAGGCGCACGAATTCTAAAGTGTGGGCGGCTGAAAGCACGAATGTAGGTCTGGCCTAAGGAAAACAATGGAAAGTGGCGCAACGGAGCATGCAAATTGTTCTAGGCGAGAAGGATTTTTCAAGTTCGCTTGCGCTTATGCCCTCGCACTGCGTGACCACTGACCACAGCCTATTGAAAATTGTTCGCTTACATCGCCGGCACGTTGTGCTCTATGCGTGTAACACATTCAATTCAGACCCAAAGAACCTCGATATCACAACAGAACACGTTACGATAAAAAATACGCTCTCCCAGAACCAGCGGTCGAAGTCACGCCCGAATCGTCACGCCGTATCGATTTTCTCCGCGGTCACATGACCTTGTGCTCTGCGATGGTCCTATTGCAGTTGGGGCAGGTGTGCGTGGCGTCCTTGATGGGGTCAATGACCAGGGGCACCCAGCAGCAGAGGAAGGTGACGCAGGTGACGAAGCCGAGCACGAACAACGCCGCCACCAACACGTAGACCAGCACGCCCGGCTGCAGCGTCACGCGGGTCGTCACCTGCGCCTGGAAGGGACAGAGAAGCGATCGTCGGACCGACGGACGTACATACATGTACATATGCGCACGCACGTACAAACGCAGCGATGGACGCGCGCACGCACACGGATGGACGGACAAGCGGCCCTGACGGACGGACGGACGGACGGACGGACGGACGGACGGACGGACGGACGGACGGACGGACAGACGGACGGACGGACGACGGACGGACGGACGGACGGACGGACGGACGGACGGACGGACGGACGGACGGACGGACGGACGGACGGACGGACGGATGGACGGATGAAGCCAGCGGACGGACGGACATTCGAAGCGAAGCCAGCGAAGCACATTACATTGCAGTGAGGACAGACACAGGCGACGGGTAGGGCGGTCTTGAAATTCGGAGCCATCTGCATTGGCGGCTGCGAACCTACCAGCATGGCTGCAGGCACCTCTTGGGGCACTGCGCAAGTCGTTGGTATGTAATCAGTACTGTACAGCTGAAATACATTGTAGAGTGTCCACCCCAATATACGTGTACCCTATTACGATTTGTTTTCTATTGTTTGGCACGTTGGTTGCGGTAAGCGTCTTCACAGGCACACACATCATCCCCAAACAATGGGACTTCAACAAATACGAATTAGGACGCACCAGGTTGTTTGGGCGGCATCGGCGGCTGGCTCTCCGGCTGACCCTGGGGCGTGTAGACGGGTGGGGGCTCCGGCTGACGCTGTTGGAATTCCACTTGTTGAACTGTCACTTGCGTTTGCGGGTAGAGTTCTTGCTCTTGCTGGGGCTGCGCCATTCTGTTGGAGCCTCTCTGTTGTATAGTAAAAGTTCAGTATGGTTGCACAATGCAGGTGTATACCAGTTTGTATGGAACGCTAGCCGACTGGCGAGAAAGCGTGACAACCGCAAGCGGTTATCACAGAGTTGTGCACACAGAATACAGTGATGCCCCGAAGTTAAAGACAATTTGCTCTTTGTGAGAGACAAAATTGTGGAGGGTGGTGTTCGAACATTACGGTGAGTGCGAGCGTAGGACGCTGGACACTTCCTTTCTTGGACCGAGTGAGTAATCGGATGGGTCTCTCAGAAAACGTCAAGTGTCACCTTGCATACATGACGAATCTAACGTTAACGTCCAACAAGACCAATAGAAGTTTTAAATTGGTCCTTCGTGTCCCCAGTGTAAAAGGGTATGCGAATTACCTATTGATGGATCCACTAGATCGAGCATTTCCCTTTCAATAGATTTTCTCGTGCTGTCGCTGCTCTAGATTACAGATGGTGTTCTACTTCGGAATGTCTTTGGCTAATTATGTGTGGATTATTATGGGCTATGATTTTTTTCTACCCCTTGGACAAATGCAAACTACCCCACTGAATGCAATGTCACTACCCCCTAAATAAAACTATTTACCCCTAATTGCCACCACCCCCTGAACAAATAAAACTGCTCCTCCAAATGAATGGAACTACCCCTCCAAATAATTTCAAGTCCCCTACAAGAAATGTTTCAGCCCCACGGTCAAAACTACCCATCCAAATAAATGAAACTACTCCTCCCAACAGATGAGAGTTCCCCCGATTAAATGAACTTGCCCCTTAAATAAATGAATCTCTCAAGCAAGCAAGCGTCACGATTCACTAAGGTCACACGAATGATGGGACTCTGTACGGACGCGACGTACAAGGTCAACTGGAACGGTTTTCCGCTATTAGTAGTAGTTGGGACCATCGACCACCAGCAAAAGTACAACGCACTGGCCGTGGCGTTCTGCACCAGCGAGGAGACGGCTGACTACAAGTTCCTGCTTCACCAGCTGAACGAGTCTGTGCTGACGCTTGGCTTTCACTTCCAGTTCGACACAGTCGTCGCTGACAACGGACCCTGGACCTAGTGCACATACCCCACTTTCCTGAAGAAATGGTGGTGCAAGCATGTGGCGTGCACAGCTGTCCGTCTTCTCACAAACCAACAACAACAAGTGCGAGCCGCTCTGATCCGTGACGATTGAGTTGGGAATGTCGCTTTCAAAGTCGTTCCATTGACGATGGCACTTACCGTAAACCCTATAATTAGCCCCCCTATAATTAGCCGCCCCCCCTATAATAATAATACACCCTCCCAAGACCCCTTTGAGTTAATAAGCCCCCCCCCCCTATAATTACGCCCCCTCCCTAATTGAACCATCGTCTAAAAGGCACATGTTTCCATGGCTGGGTGTATGTATGGTCGCGTATGTGTATGTGATGTGAGAGTGTGTGAGAGTGTGTTAGAGTGTACCAACGTGTGTGCACAGCGCCGTTTTCCCTTAAAAATCGCCTCCACGCACCCTTTCGCCCACACATCTTCCCACTCATCGACACTTCCAGTTCATAAGCATCTATAATTAGCCCCCCCCCCTATAATTATACACCCTCCTAAAGCTCGAACGAAAAAAGTAGCCCCCGGGGGGGGGGCTAATTATAGGGTTTACGGTAGACACTGATTGCTATGCTTGTCAGTAGTTGTTGATGATATTTGTGTGACGTTCGTGATGCTTGCTTGCTCCAGACGATCATTTATTCAGGGTGCAAGTTCATTTATTTGGGGGAAATCTCACTTGTTGGGAAGGGTAGTTTCATTTATTTGGATGGGTAGTTTTGAGCGCGGGGCAGAAAAGCAATTCTTGTCGGGGTACTTGGAATTTATTTGGAGGGGTAGTTTCATTCATTGGGAGGGGTAGTTTCATTTGTTCAAGGGGTAGTTGCAATTAGGGGGTAAATAGCTTTATTCAGGGGGGTAGAGTGACATTGCATTCGGCGGGGTAGTTTGCATTGATCCAATGTTAGAAAATATTTTAGTGTCTATTAGCTAGCACACAGGAAGAACGCTTAAACTGAGAACTGAGGCGTAATGCTACCATTAAAAAGCTACTACATGCGCGGAATCTGTTTTCTCCTAGTAGGTAGGCACTAGGCAGTGGATGTTTCTCTGTTTTCAACACTCTGTGGTCTGATGGTGTTTATTTCTGGGCTGCGTCTGGATCAAGCGGGTTCGGCGGCCGTCGCTGCGCGACTGCGGAGCCGCGCGTGCGAGAATCAATCAATCACGGCCTGCCGCCGGGGTCGACTTGCGCTGGCTGGACGGTCGAGCCGCGAGCGCTGTCAGACGAGTTGATCGGAAAGAGGCTGAAGGCCGCTCTGTCTGTGTGGAGGGGGGGGGGGAGGTGCGGACCGGTTGGGGCTGCTGTTCTTCTTATTGGCCGTTCCCGCAGCGCCGCGTCACTTGTCGAGTCAATCACTGGAAGAAAGTTTGGTTCCTCTGGCTGTCATACTCTCTTCTTCGCTCGGTCAAAAGTGCAAAGTGCAATCGATCGCAGTGAGTGATCTTGGCTGTTGAAAGTTGAAGTTGAATCTGTTGAATCCCGATAAGTACAGAGGACCATTACATTTATACAGTGTAACGTAAATCCTCCGATTATGCCATCCACCACAATAGTCTCCCCCCCCCCCCCACTCCAATAGTGCCTACTGGGGTAGGTAGGCACAATGCTGTGCCATATGCTGTGCTTGTGGGGGCACATATCCAGTAGAAACATTTACAGCATTTACAGCTACACTCAATAATAATGAGACGGACGTTTCAGCGACAATTAATGGTAAATCAGTCATTAAACAGAAAAAGTGACTCCCTCCCTTACATACAATAACCAAGTGAAAGAATTCTGCAATTAAAATGAAATATGGAAGCTATTTAAGCTACCTATAATATGTAGATATTCCTACTTAACATTAAGATATTGGAAGTATTTCTTTTCAAATAATAAATGAGCCTCTATGCTTAACGGCCAGACCTTCAGAAGCGAGCAGCAGCTTTGCAAACCTTGTGCAAACCACAGCTTGCAAACGTTCTGTTTAGAAAGCGGCTGTTGCAAAATGGCTAGCGCTGTACGCAAGATCACGGCGCTGACTTCTGGAGGCCCGTTTGGTGGTAAATGGCAGAATGCCGTTTAAAAGACCTTGCGGCCGATGGAACCAACACAGCGATAGGCGAGTCAACAGCAACAGTAACACTGGTGGACTGCAATTAAGTCGACAGATAGTGCAGCTATTGTCTGTTGAAAAAGTGGAACAGTGATAGACAACACTGGTAGTGTCAAGACTGAGTGTGATATACATACAATCTTTCGGATGCCGACACGAGGCAAAAGGCGTCGATCGGAACAGAGACAACAGCACTGCTTAATTTGGGTGAAGCCGCACTGCGACTACATTCACCCGCTGCCCGCATTTTGCCCGCGACAGTCAAACTAATAGGTTCTACATTGACATGCCTAGTAGGCCTTAATAGGCCTTGCATGCTTTTGCCGCTTCACCTTATGCACCTGCTGCAAAGTGCTCAGAAGTGGTTCAATGTCAGTATGTATAGAAATTGAATAATGTTGAGAATGATATCACCGTTCCGGCGTGAAAACGGTTCTTGTCCATACCTGTAACTACGGGGGAGGGGGCTTTGGGGACCCCAACTAGTTTTCCAACACCGGACGAGATCGCGAAGCAGGTGCGGCCGTCGAACGGCGTCGTCGCCACTAGGTCGTTGCCGAAGCCGATCTTGAGTGGCTGCGTCCACGTCGCGTCGCTCAGCGATTTCAGGCGAACGCGTGGTTGTTGGGCGCGTCGACAGGGAGCGCGGGAGTGGGCGCCTGCCATCGGGCGGCGGCGGCGCGCTGCGCGCTGGAGTGGCCGCCTTGTTCGTCTCTGCCCATCGCCTTGCGTCGCTGGTGCCAGCTGTAACAGCGAGGTGTAGCGGCAGTCGGCCGCTAGCGACCTGAGCGTTGCCAGGTACTCGGCGATTGCCTCTGAGGCGGCTTGCAAGTCGAGGTTGACGTACGTCTGGAACTGCGCCTTGACCGCAGCCCTGGTCGGCGTATGAAGCTGACTCGAGTGTCTGGAACGCAACGCTGGGTTGGCGGAGAACTGCTTCATGCCGTCGTTCCCCAGGTACGTGAACAGCAACGAGTTCTTGGCATCGTCCAAAGGCTACCGACCGACAGGACAAGGCTAGCCATTGGTAGCCATTACACATCAGCCAGCAATGGTGAATCTATTAAGTGTCACAGAAAGAGCCAAAGAAAGTCAACCAGCGCAACCGAAATCTGCAATCCAGGAAGAAGTTTACTTTACAGAAGAAGAGGAAGAACTTTCTTGTTGCAACTGTTCATTCAGCCATTAAGATTAGCTCCAGTGGGCCCACGACAAAACTCCGTCTCCCAATAGAAACGATTTCTACACATACAGCTACACCGTTACACGAGCAATCAAGCATTGCATAGAGATGCGGTGCAAACAGAAACCGGGTGTAACACGGCAGTGCGGTATGCACTGCACACTTTTCAGTGAATAGTTTGAAACACCGCAGTCTGTTAGCCTATATGTTGTTGGATTAGGGGCAACGCTAGGAGGCCGTCAATGGCCCATATAGCACACCATATTCATGACGCCTTCCCGTCCGTTCCACGCCAAAAGACCTTCGGAAGAACGCCATCTATAATCTAAGGCAGCGATGGCACGAGAAAATCCATCGAAAGGGAAGTCCTCGGTCTAGTGGGTCCATCAAGAATCGAACCCAGGACCTTGCGCGCAAGAGGCCGATTCTTTACCACTAGCCAATGTGCTGCCCCTGTCTGCTCCTGTCTGTTAGCCTAACGTTTGTCCCACTTTCGACCCTCGCACGCCAGTATGGCGCACCCACAGATAAGAGGTGGAGCGCCAAGTTTACGGAGTCACTATACGGCAGAGAACGGTAAGTTCCGGAAGGAGCGCAGCGCACACCTAACTTTTGCTAGGGCCGCAAAGATAAGCAAATCTCCCGCACGCTTGGACGTGTTTACGAGTGGGCGTATGGGCGTTTCAGAGTGCCGTGCATAGTACTAGCCATCACGCTATCAGTGTACGCACGCTGTAGTCTCGCATTGCGGTTTCTTCACAACAACTCTGTGACTCTGAGACCGAAAAGTAACTTTGCGTGCAGAAAAGATGGCGGCGCAGCAACCGCAGCAGTTCGCGCAGGCGCAGCCGCCACCCACGTACGCTCCTCAGACGCAGCCAGCCTTCCAGCAGCAGCAGCAGCAGCAACAGCCCATGGCACAGCCCAGTAAGTGGAGCACCTTCGTGGCTCGCACAACCAAAATCTAGGTATACAACAATTTTCAACTGTTTAGTACAGACGCAGCCTCAGCCGATGGCGCAGCAAATGCCGATGACACCGAACTTCAAGACCACTGAGCCTGTGGCCTGCGTGTGCCCACACTGCCAGGTGCGTGCGTGCGTGCGTGTATGCCCATGTGTGCATGCGTGCGTTTGTGTACACAGGGATGTACGCTTGCCAAGCTTTCATGTAGATTCCAGATTCCAGAAGCACAGGCAAAACAATTCAGCCCTACCTGGAGGCACTATTGGAGTGGAGTGGAAAGTCTGTATTTTCAACCTCAGTATTGCAGTTAGAGCAAACAATTTTGCGGTCAGAGCTCGCTGTGTGGCAGCATTCCATGTCAAATTTTGAAACTGCTCTCGCTTTGGCTGCTCAAGTCACTCTGTCTTTAACCAATCAACCTACTGTAAACCCTCCAGTTAGTCATGGGGGGGGGGTACTTTTTGTTTGTACAAGAGGGGGAATTGTAGGGGGGGGGGAACAATTTGGAAACGCCAATATGTGGCAAGCTCTGTTGGCACTGATCGCACGGGAAGTGTGTTTGCACGTACGCACACACACACGCACGCAAGTACGCACACAACGCACCCAACACTGAAAAAGTAGGCCTTTAGATGGGGGCTCTCACCTGTGGAGGGGGCAACAGGCTTACTGGAAGACAAGCAGTGTATAAATGCATATCTCCATACATTCTGTCTCTCAGCGTCCATCTGTCTTGTCACGATTGTACATGCTCAATTGGGGATGTGCAAATGCAGTGTCATAAACGGGTGTCAAACTAGCAACCTTACAAAGTATACAAAGTACACTGGTATACATCAGCCTGTGGTACGCACAATTAACGCTTTTCCGTCCCTTCCAGGCGCAGGTGACGACCCGTGTGACGCTGGAGCCAGGCACGCTCGTCTACGTGTTGGTGGCGGCGTTGTTCGTGCTCGGCTTCTGCACCTGCGTCACGTTCCTCTGCTGCTGGGTGCCCCTGGTCGTCGACCAGGCCAAGGACGCCACGCACACCTGCCCCAACTGCAGCAAGACGATTGCAGAGCACAAGGTCATCTGAACCTCCGATTCGTCGCTTCAAAAGCCAGGGCCATGCTGCATTCCCTAGGTCGAGAGAAAGAAGTGTTCTCGATAGAAGGGATGACAATGTAGGATTCGGCATCGTCGATTCGCAGCGTGATCGTTTATGCAATGTTGATATACTTGTTCATTGGTGGATTGTGGAGCCTACAAACGTAGTTGGTTGTGGAAATCAAAGACGTTCATTCTGAGTTTCCGGTCGTTTCAGATTCAGTTGGGTAACAAATACAGGGCGTTTATTTCAAAGTGCAAATCTTTGATTCATTGAGCAATTTCCACAAAACTTTGAATGTACATGGACAACACTGGGCGATAGCAAGCTGCAAGTTTTACAAAGTTGTACGCCCTGTTTTTACTGTTATTTATATGGTGCCGCCCCGTGATCTGGTGATCCAGTTTTTGGCCATTGTGCTGTGTCGGTGGTTGTCATCAAAATAAAGTTTTACAAAGTTTTTTACAAGCTGCAAAGACTGACCTCAAGCAGTAGCGTGTGCCAAAGTTTACCGCGACTTAATACAATGTCGATATTCACCAGGTTTTGCAAATGTGGCCTATGGAAAACTCTGAAAAACACAAGGAAAAAGTTTTGTGACAATCGCTCCAGTGAATCAAAAGTGTTTCAAAAATCCGATTTGGCACTTTCAAAAACCCTGTACAATGCACTGTATTTGTTGCCGACTGTAATGACACCAAAATACTGTACTTGCTTCATCATGTAAGCCAATCATTCACTTCACCAACAATTCACCAGTGCAAGCGATTTTCAACAAATGCAGAATTCCTCTTTGGCACTCCTTCTTAATGCAGTGTTGAAGAACAAGAAAATATAAGGATTAAGCACACAATGTAGAAATGACGAAATATTAAGCAGAAGACTTCCAGGCAGGCAGCTCCCTATCTGACTGCACAAATAAGCATGAATGCCTGAGGACGCAGCAAACGTGACCATATCAGTCAGAAGGAACACATTCAGTAGAAACCCCTGCAGAAGGAGCTGTTTCTCTAACTTGTAATGGCTGCATTGTTGTGCCATTGTGTTCTTGGTGCACCCATTGGCCTTTCTAATGTGCAAGTAAGTCAGAGCATACAATACAAAGTCAAAAATGGGCGCATAGCTCGTTGCATAGAAATATATGCGCTGAGCAGCCATAACTCCAAATTTTTGCCACTGAACTCTGAGTGGTTGTGAATTGTTCATGGGACAGGCAACCTCATAAAACTTTTCTGGCGAGAAAACTGGACGCCATCCAGTTGTCAGACTCAGAGCAATCTGAAAGCAGCTCAGACAAGTAAACAAAGCTGGCCACAGTCGAATACGAGACCCTCCAAATAACAATACATGCAGTTTTGGGAAAACAAAATACAAGAATCTGTTCAAGCCAATGGTGAGGTGGCTGACATGGCCCCATCTGAATCCAAGCAGGTCTACGCAAATCAAAACCGTCTGGAGTAGACCATCACCATACAACTGAAGACCTGCAGAAAGTTGTTCAACTGTTTGCGTTTATGGTACATAGAATGTACCTGCAAGTGACAGGGGCACTGAGACCATCAGTTGATGCAGTAAGGCTACACAGTCGCCAAGTGCCAGACACAACACCAGAATGTAGAAGCTGTGTAACAGATGGAACTTGGTTCTGTGCTTCCAAAGACAATGGACCACTATGGAGTAGCCAAATACACCCATGGAAGCAAGTAGGCCATACGTGCCACCTGCCACCAATCTATCCAATAGTGAAGGTCGAGACATTGTCAATAAGATAACACCTAACAAGACAGAACCATGAACTAAGAAGTCATGCTAAGGTGAAGAGTGACATGCCACTGAAACGCATCAGCAATTCGTACATTTCTCAATATTTATCAAAAGTCCAATGCTTTCCAGAACCACATGGTCGAAGTGCCATTTGAGCAGTTCTATACTGGCCAAATACCTCTGTTTGAAATGTCCGTTGAGTGCGTCAACACAGAAACTCGATAGTCCAATGCCAACAGGAAATGGCATTGCAATGGGATGCTGCCTGAGCAGCAGCATGTGCGAAACTGGCTGTATACTGTGATGCACATGCATTTGTTCTACACGCATGAAAGCACGTACATAATGTACCCACAAAAGCATACATACATAGGGACGCACAGGCAGGCACGCACGCACGCCTGTACTCCTGTGCAGCCACCTTGACCTTTTCTGAACTTGCTCGTATGTTTTTTGTTCATATTGATTGGACGTGGATGGAAAGTTGTGTTTACTGGAAACACTCAAGCATGAGATGCTTCTATGCGTGCTGCTCACTGAAAGATGTCTGTATATAACATGTACCGTATATGTACAGTGCTGAGTGCACCTGTGTAGGTTTCTGTGCGTATGCGTGTGTGTGCGTGCGTGCGTGCGCGCGTGTGTGTGTGTGTCGCGGTGCCACACCCTGCATCGACAAGTTCTGACAAACAATTTCACCTCCAAACAAACAATGCTGCATCCTTTTGCCATAGTAGACAACCACGCTCCACTACAGTCCACAAATACACACCACTGGGTTCGCATGGATGCATGCATGTGCTTCCAAAAGCTTGAGGTTACCACACCACCAAAGGTAGGGTAATTACTACTCGAGGGTGATCACTTCCTTGCTTTTGCGTTCCGTCTCCGGTGACACCTCTGGGAACTGCCAGACGATCGAGTGGGCCGCTTCCAATTCCGACCGATGCTTCACGCAGCTCTCCACACGGCACAGGGGCACAGTGACCTGCGTGGCATTGAGAGGCTGTGGCACGAGAGGAAACAGAGCATACACACAAACAGGACTGGATGATGCATGTAGCTGTTCCGACATCGGTCAATCCCCTATCAACCCCGGGTAAACACACCCACGCACGCACGCACGCACGCACGCACACACAGCACGCATGCACGCACGCACGCACGCGCGATATCTCCCCCAGCACCAAGTCATTCCCTCTAGCCTCACCTTGACGAGGTGCTGCTCCTGCCAGTGCTGAATGACGTCACCGTACGTCTCGAACTTGTGCGTCAGGTCGGTGCGGTTCTCGCGCTGCGACCGGACCGCGCAAGGCGTGCACGTGTAGCGCACCTAAATCACTACAGAATAAATGTTGGAAAAAAATAAAACAACCAAGTCTAATCAACGCAAAAATCGATCAACAAAAAAATGGGCGAGAGAGTTCAGCAATAGGTTTCAGGTAAAAAAAAAGAGAAACCAGGTTTGGAAAAGCGCAGAACAACCAAAATGTTCAGTCTCATAGCTCACCTTCATCGCTTTCGGCTGCGGCGGGGCGGCGGCGCTGGCTGCTGTCGGCGCGGTTTTCCTCGCATGCAAGCGGCCCATCTAAACGTCGGGGGAATCTACATTAAGGAAAAATTTGCAGGTGGCTGCAAAAAAAGGTGAATATGTGACGCTCGTGTGGTGAAGTCCAGTTTGAAAAGGAGCGGTATTAAGGTAAGCCCCACTGATTTCTGGCCACTTCCACATTGTAGCTGATCAACTTCAGTTTGAACAAACCATGTATAAAATCTAAACCTCATGCAGCAACACATCACATGTTCGGCGTTTGTTGTGTGAGCCATGTCACTCAGTCAAGCCAACCAAAGCACAAACGTCCATCAACTCATACCTCTTCTCTAACAAGACGTTATTATTGCCCATTACCATGAACCTGACACTGCCAAAGTATGTTCTGCATAATCAATTGGTGCCCCATGCTAAAATTTGTTACATGTGGATTGGTGATGGTGTACAGTTGCTGATGTGTAGGTGAGACATACAATACGTACTACAATCCTGCTCCATTCCCTTCTGGCATTCCACCCAATGACAAACTGTTCATCCAACATTTGTGTTGTGCCCCCAGCCATTTGTGAAGTGCCCGAATGCATGTGTGTGTGCTGTGTGCGTGCGTGCGTGCGTGCACGCGCGCATGCATACGTGTGCATAGGGGTTCCATGGGCATGTGCTTATTTCTTGCATTTCAATCTATGTAAATGTCAGCCAGTTCCAGTCGCCATTATTTTCGCTGCACATTTCCATTGCGGGTGAACACAACTAACGCCGAATATGTGACGTGTTGCTGCATGAGGTTTAGATTTTATACATGGTTTGTTCAAACTGAAGTTGATCAGCTACAATGTGGAAGTGGCCAGAAATCAGTGGGGCTTACCTTAATACCGCTCCTTTTCAAACTGGACTTCACCACACGAGCGTCACATATTCACCTTTTTTTGCAGCCACCTGCAAATTTTTCCTTAATACAGTGTTTTTTCGAAAGATGAGGGGGTTTCTGTAATTCAATGCATGCAAGCATGCACGCACGCACGAATGCACGCCCGCCTGCTCACACGCTCCTCGCTCGCACGCACGCACGCACGCACGCACGCACGCAGCACGCACGCACGCACATACGCACACACACATTCACTGACGTAGGTTCACACACAATGCACCTGTGACTGAACCGAACAAGGCAAAATTGAAGTAAAGCAAAGTACCAAGAGCCTAGCAGACATACATGCGTGCATGCACATGCAGTTGTGCTATATTGCTGCGTCAGAGCATTGTGATGTAAAGTATGGAAATGATCACCATGACCAGGCGGTCAACTTTTGTGTTTTTGCCAAAGTGATCGGACTGACCCACATCAAGTTTCTTGCGAAGCAGCCCATTTGTTGGTGTACGTGCGTGCGTGCACATCTGTAGTGCCATATCGGTTCGTCGGAGCATAGCGGTGTAAAGAATCAAAATGATCTGCATGTGCAGGCGGTCAACTTTTGTGTTTTGGCCAAAGTGATCCAACCTACCCATATCGATATTTATCGATTATCCCGGAAGTGAAAATATTTTGGTGCGTCGGATCGTGTTGACTTCAAGGAATGAAATGTTCTACATTGAAGGGCGATCAACTTTATTATTGATGTTTAGGCCATCCGACCTAACCACACCGAAATATCGCCAATTTCCGTTATTGATATAATGGGGGGAGGTATTTTGGTGCGTCCAATTTGGTCCAATTGTTGAAAGTAACACAAGTCATGTCATGGCGACCAACTTTCTCCTTTATAGCGAAGCGCTGCGATGTACCGTTAAAGCGCCTATAGGGCACAAAATTTGTGACCCATTTCCAAGAAAATCAATCGATAATCGGATAAAATCGGCAATATCTCGAGATTGGTACGAAGTACGCACAAATCCTTTTGCAAGCAACATTGCGATCACTAGCCGGCTATACATACCAAGTTTCATCGCGATAGGCCCTGGCGTTCGCGAGCGGCGCTCCAAAAACCTGGCAGAGAACATGAAAAAAAAAAAAGCCGCAAAATTGGAACATTTTTGGAACTATTGACCCATTACAGTAAAGCAAGGAAACGCGTTATGGCGCATTCGATGCCCCAGAAGAAGGCGGTTCATTTGCGCCATAACGCGTCGAAATCCGTTCAGGCAATCAAAAGTTATAGGCGATCGAAATTTCAAAAACCCGCATTGAGAAGTGGTCACATATTAGGGTTGTACGCTGACGCGTACACCCTGACTATACACTAATACCCCAAGGTAGCCAAATGTAGAAACTATAGCCCCTGGGAGTACCGATGCGTTTTGGGTGAGTTTTCCAGCCAGTACCACATATTTCCCCATTTCCAGTAAAAATACGGCTACGGAATATTATCATTATTATTAATTCATATTATTAATTACCTTGGTTCGCGGTGAAACACCACTCTTTCAGGCCTATTTTAACGCGCACACATTGAAATTGAAAAATCGAAGGGTGAAATCATTGCACGCCCTACCAATAGCTGCAGAAGTCGAGAGTTGCTGTGCCCCCTGGGGTCCCTTTCATCCAAACCATGCAAGCCAAAACACGTCTGCGAACCTTGGACGGCTCCGGGCCATCGGGTGGCGGCGGCGGCGGCGTGCGGGCCACAAATTTCGGCTGGAATTTCTGTTGGGGCACACCGCTGGCCGGTTTGGAAGAGGAAGCCCCCAGAGGAGGAGTCGTTATTTTGGTGCCGTTTGTCGAGCCAGCGGCACCCACGGCAGAGGGCGCCTTGTTGTGGGGCAACTTGAGACTGCTGTCGGCCATCTGGCCGGGCGCGGGGTGCTTGTCCGTCAGATGCGTCTCCAGGATACGGTAGCTGGCGCAGCTGAAAGGGCAAATTCAAAAGCGTAGGCAGTGCATGCAGAACAATCCACGTGCCAGCAATCCACTACATCAAGCACCTTACAAAAGTTGCACAGACACCTCTAAAGAGTCTTCTGTACAGCTCCTCTATACAGTGCTAGAGAGAGCGAGAGAGGGTCCCCTGTACAGTGCTCTTCTGGTAGTTTTCGGTGAAATACAAGTCCAAAGAGTGCAATTTTGTCTTACAGGGCAGACAGACGCAGGCCGAAGTACGTAGAAATTCTGGAAAAAGAGTAGAGGCAGGGCTGGGCCCCAAGTTACACAAAGATATACACCCTCAATAGCAGCCAGCAAAGCCAAGACTTCACCTGAACGCGCATACGTCGCAGCTGTACACGATCTCGGCCGAGTGGAGACTGCGCTTGTGGTCGGTGACGAGGTGCTGCAGAAGGTTGAACGCGTACGCCTGAAAACGCAACGCAACCAATACTCACACAGACACAAAGAGAGAGGAAGAAAAAGTACAGTTTCTAGACCAATATGTGGGGGGGGGGGAGGCGGGGAACATGCAGCATGGACATTTCGCACCAAAATAAGGGAAAATCGGTCCTTTCAGTCTCTTACACGGTCACAAAGGCCACAGAAAAGGGCGAACAACACGCACATTTTATCATTTTAAACAGCTGTTTAAAAATGCAGGGTAGGCTGGGGTGGGTTGACTTCCGACTAGGGATTCTCCCCCCCCCCCCCCGTTAGTTTTATTATTTTTTTTGGGGGGGGGGAGGGGGGGAGGGGTGGTTGTGGGACTAGCATCGGCACAAAACAAACCTCGGACGCGTGAGCCGAAAAAGGGGGGGGGGGCTGAAAACGCCCCTCGGGGGGGGGGGGGGGGGGCGAGCGTCTCCTCTTCGCTACCTTGTTGCAGATCTTGCAGCGTCCACTGTCGAGTTTCTTCTGGGCCTTCTGTAGGAGCTCTCCCGTCACGAGGCTGTGGACCATGACCAGATGGCGTTCCAGGCCCTCATAGGTCCAGAAGCGGTCGCGACAGCGCGAGCAGGCCAGCGGGGCGCCCGTCTGCAGGTCCAGCGAGACGCGGCTCAGCAGCTGTCGGTGCGCCTATAAAATCAAAGGGCTGGGGAATAGTGGCAGTGCGAGCGCGCGGATGTGCAGTCACCGTCTCGTTGCATCTGTAACTGGGGGGGGGGACCCAACCCCCCTGCCAGAATTTCTCTACAGGTTTTCACCCGGTAGAAAATGATACGAGCGTGTAAACGGCGGTGTTTTTCAGTGGTATATGACCGTAAAGCAGCTAGATGACGCTATTCAAACCCTGTATCGATCGGAAAGCATCCAGTAAGTCTGTAGGACGCCATTTTGGTGAAAATTTCCAGTCTGGACATGCACCCCTCCCTTTCGACCTGACCCCCTTGCATGTACGGATGATATGAATGATGCGCGCTTGTGTGCTAGCTAGCCCCATTGATTACTTTCGCCTGCAGTGTCACACCACCGTAAATATTCAATCGGTACGGCCCACAGCTGGGACATGGTCGGGGCCGTCTGGACAGCAGCTTGGTCTCCTCTGGGAGCTGTATGTCCTGGGCGTCCCTTGAGCTGCCGGCCAGCGGAACCAACCCGGCGGCAGTGACAATTCCGGCCCGTTAGGGGGAGCCAGCCCCCCCCCCCCAGGATCGGGCTGACTGGGTCTCATCTCTCACTAGCAGCGGTCGATTGTGACCAGAGAGAGGCCCCCGCGATCATAGAGGCGGCCCACGCACACACACGCACAAACAAATATGGCCCACCCACCGTCTGGAGGTGCTGCAGCAGCTGCTGGTCGAAGACGGGACTGTCACAGACCTCGCACAGTCTCGCACCCGCTTGGGGACGGGCCACAAATCGGCCACTGCCGGGTGGAGGCTTGAGCACCAGAGCAGGGGGGTTGCTGCTGCTGGCCTGCGGGGGAGGCCCGTGGGGTTTGGGCAGAATATTGGCCATTCGGCGAGCGCCCAACGGAGGACCCACCAAGCCCATGGAAGGGTGGGTCAGCTTGGGTCGCATCTGAACATGTGGAAAAAATCGATAAAGGTGACTTTGGAAAGAATAGTGGAAATGAGAAGAAACAGAGAAAACAAACAAATGTTACAACTGGAATATCAAAGGACACGTTGAGCAGTGCATGCCATTGTGGTAGCTACGGTCCAATAATTGTTCATCAACGCTGTGGTCTAAGACGCCCATAGTGTGGTATGCGTGCACTCTGTGGTGTTCCAAACAAAAATTTGACCGGGAAAGCATTCGCCGTCCTTCCCCTTCGACAGTTTGCGCACGAGAAGTTCGGCTACCGTAACCGCTGACCCCGCGCACGCACGCACGTACAAACACAATATGCATATACCATACTGGGGCTCTGGCGTTGAGCATGGGGCGACCCGACAGCTTCGCACCGGCTTGTCTATTCATCCTGGCGCAGAACGCCCTCATCTGCAAGTGGGGGAAGCTTGTGGATAACCCACTCCACTCCAAATACACGTCAGTGCGTGCGTGCGTGCGTGCGCGTTCGCTCGTCGGTCGCCAGTCAGTGCGTGCGTGCGCGTTCGCTCGTCGGTCGCCAGTCAGTGCGTGCGTGCGCGTTCGCTCGTCGGTCGCCAGTCAGTGCGTGCGTGCGCGTTCGCTCGTCGGTCGCCAGTCAGTGCGTGCGTGCGCGTTCGCTCGTCGGTCGCCAGTCAGTGCGTGCGTGCGCGTTCGCTCGTCGGTCGGGGGGGGGGATTCTCCCCGAACCTTCTCTCCCTGGAGCACCGGTACCA
This sequence comes from Paralinhomoeus sp. GSCO2_6, assembly GCA_030248085.1. Lineage (NCBI taxonomy): Eukaryota > Metazoa > Nematoda > Chromadorea > Monhysterida > Linhomoeidae > Paralinhomoeus > Paralinhomoeus sp. GSCO2_6. The sequence goes on along the minus strand of JASAMY010001378.1, from coordinate 22,942 downwards.
CTCCTCCGCCGGCGGGAGGGCTGCGCCAGAGCCACTTGCCACAGATGTTCACGTCACCAGGATCGCCCCTGAGATTGCTGAAGCGATACCGGTAGAAGTTGGTCTTGCGGCACAGCTTCTGGTGCGTCGTCAGCTCGGCGCGGTCGGCGAACGACTCGTCGCAGATCGCGCAGTCGAACAGCCACGCGTCCGGCCACACGACCAGCGTGCCGTGCTGGGAGCTGCAAATCAGTGTGTGTGTGCGTGCGTGCATGCGTGCCGGTGCGTGCGTGCGTGCCGGTGCGTGCGTGCGTGTGCGTGCGTGCGTGCGTGCGTGTGCGTGCGTGCCGATGCGTGCATGCGTACCGGTGCGTGCGTGCGTGCCGGTGCGTACGTTCGCACTGGTGCGTGGGTGCCGGTGTGTGCGTGCGTACGTGCGTGCTGGTGCGTGCGTGCGTGCCGGTGCGTGCGTGCGTTCGCGCCGGTGCGTGCGTGCGGGTGCGTGCGTGCTGGTGCGTGCCGGTGCCGGTGCGTGCGTGCCGGTGCCGGTGCGTGCGTGCCGGTGCCGGTGCGTGCGTGCGTTCGCGCCGGTGCGTGCGTGCGGGTGCGTGCGTGCTGGTGCGTGCCGGTGCCGGTGCGTGCGTGCCGGTGCCGGTGCGTGCGTGCGTTCGCGCCGGTGCGTGCGTGCGGGTGCGTGCGTGCTGGTGCGTGCCGGTGCCGGTGCGTGCGTGCCGGTGCCGGTGCGTGCGTGCCGGTGCCGGAGCGGGCGTGCGTTCGCGCCGGGGCGTGCGTGCGGGAGCGTGCGAGCTGGTGCGTGCCGGTGCCGGTGAGTGCGTGCCGGTGCCGGTGCGTGCGTGCCGGTGCCGGTGCGTGCGTGCGTGCGGGCCGGTGCGCGCGTGCGGGTGCGTGCGTGCTGGTGCGTGCCGGTGCCGGTGCGTGCGTGCCGGTGCCGGTGCGTGCGTGCCGGTGCGTGCGTGCCGGTGCCGGTGCGTGCGTGCCGGTGCGTGCGTACCGGTGCGTGCATACCGGTGCGTGCCGGTGCGTGCCTGTGCGTGCGTGTGTGTGTGTGTGTGTGTGCGTGCCGGTGGGTGCGTGCCGGTGCGTGCGCGCCTGCGTGCCGGTGTGTGCGTGCGTGCCGGTGCGTGCCGGTGCGTGCGTGCGTGCGTGCGTGCTGGTGCGTGCGTGCGTGTCGGTGCGTGCGTGCCGGTCCGTGCGTGCGTGCCGGTGCGTGTCGGTGCGTGCGTGCGTGCGTGCTCGTGTCTCACTCACAGCTGGTGCGTGTCCAGCTTCTCCTTGTCCTGCGTTTCGAAGGAGCAGGGGTCGTAGGCGCAGACCATGTTCTTGCCCTTGAGGTGCACGCTCTGCCTGTGGGTCTCGAGCGCGACGGCCGTGTCCGAGCGGAAGGCGCACTGGGGGCAGCGGTGCCGACCCGTCGTCATCACCGAGTGCAGGTGCGCGTTCTTGCGCTCGAGCTCGTGCAGCATGGGACGCAGCTTCTTGCAGACCTAAGGGGGAACAAAGGAAGACAATGGCACAGGCAGGCACAGCACGGGACATACATACCCATAACTCGGGGGTTCGTATATTTTCTCACCTCCCCCCCCCCCACCCCACGCACACACGCACACACACACGCACACACGCACACACACACACGCACACACACACACACCCACAAGAATTTCTAGAAAGTCTTTTCAACCCGTTTGACGCTATTTGGTAAATTTTTGTTGGTATTCTGCACATCTCTCTCCCCCCCCCCCAACCCTCCTAGAAGGGCGATTTGCCGACTTCAACTGTTTATGCTTTACGTACAATCCTGCAAGTACACAACCAGCTAAACCCAAGACAACAGAGCAAGAGTGGGGAGCGGCTTCACATATGCTGCACCACACACCCCCCCCCCCCACAAAGCAGAAAGTATTTACAATAGTGCGAGGCGCTGTATTTTTTTAGAAGAAACTGGGTATGTTCACAGAGGTACGTGATCGCGCTAATAGTCGAGATATCAACTATATTATGCGCGCGGCGGAACATTTTGCAAACAGAAAAAAAAACAGAAGAGGCGTTTTTGAGGGTTGAAGTCTTTATTTATTTCTTTTATTTTTTCTTAAAAAAAAAACACTTTTTTTTAAATTGTGCAACCCTGGAGGCTATACACTCAGAACGAAAATTGTCGCCTCGGCGCGGTTTTCGCTATAACCACTTTCTGCAGAAAAATCACCACCCCCCCCCCCCAACACACCCACACACCTTTCGTAAACACCCTGGCAGGACCGGGGGGGCGGGGGCGGGGGATCACCCAAAATTATGCAGGTTGTGTATTGGGTATGCGCATCGGAGGAACTATGCAAAGCTGACATCCTTGGAGAGGCTAACCAATCTTACTGTAATTTAGAAACTGAATCCGAAGAGAGGGAGGAGGAGGAGGACGCACACGCGCGGCCGCACGTACCGCCTCGTATTGGACCAGGTCCTTTGGGTGCTCGGGCAGATTCCTGCGCTCGATGATGTCCCTGTAGGTGGTCTCGGCCACCTGATTCAGGCCCACTTGAAAGAGGGCGAAATTCAGAGCCGGTGCGGCCGAGACGTTGCGGAACCGCTGCCAGTCCGCCCGCTCTCCGGCCGTGTCCAGATACGTGCCGTGCGACTGCGCCTTGCCGCCCAATCGAGCCAGCAGGGAGCGGGTCGAATCTCGGCCCTCGCGAGCCGACATGAGCGTCACCACCTACGGGGTGAAGTGTGCGCGCGTGTGTGCGCGTGTGTGTGCGTGTGTTGCGTGCACACGCGCGCATGCACGCTCGCTCGCTCTTTGGGGTATCGGTCACCACCTGCGATGGCGGCTCGAACACGACCGTGGGCCTTTGGAAGTGCGCGTCGAAGGCGTCTTGGTGCGTGGGACTGGGCCTGCACTTGGCGTAGCACGAGTAGAAGAAGAGGTCGACCACGTCCATGAGCTTCCGTTCCGGTTCCATGGTCTGTCGACGGCCGTCGACGAGCTGCAGGAGTCTGTCGACGAGCGTGTCGTGCTCAAGATCTTGGGGGGACAGCTGCTGCTGCTGCGCCACTGTCGGCATTGGAGGCTGCCGAGTGGTCGTCGCTGTCGTAGACAGGTTCGGCAGTTTTGGAGGCGGCGGCGCAACTACGGCGCTTTGCAGCGTCGTCTGACGCAACGGACGCTTGCGGTTGGCAGCGGACGACGAGGACGAGCTGCCGATGGCTGACGACGACGGAGCGGCCACTTCTTTGACGACCTACGCGTGGCGGTTGGGTGGACCGGTCAGGCTGCCACGCACACGCAAGCAGTCGAAATCATACGACCGGAGAACCAAAAATGTGACAATTACGAGAACTGTTCTGAAAGAGATGGAACATTTACGCGGTTCTCGATGGAGCGCAGGGCGCCCTTTTGGGGCCTTACAAGTTTTGGGAAGAAAAAAATACGCGCCACCCACCTTCGATTCGACTTTACATTTTGGTCAGGTATATTTGACACAACGACTTTTTCTATTGGATCCCTCCCTGAGAAATATGGATCACGCGTTCTACTGGTCAGTTCTCCAACCAACCTACCCACACTACTACTGATTGTAACAACGCAATCACGGGACACAACCACCCACCCACTCACCACTAGCTCGTCATTGCCAGTTTCTGTGGCTGAACTCAGCATTTGCTTTCTCTTGTTCTCGGGTTGTTTCTTCAGCTCCGGACCTTCTACCACTTCCACATCATCTAGCTCTACAGACTTTGGCATTGAATCCATCGTTGGCGAGTTGTTGGAATCCAGCTCCACTGATTTTGCATTGCTGGAAGAAGTCGCCGGCAGCTCAGCAGATGCCTTCCCTTTGCAAATCTCGAATTCCTCATCGCCGGAGTCTTTGTGGCTGCCATTCTGGGCCAGTGGTGACTGCTTGGACTCACTCAACGCGGGTGCTGTTGCATTCATGAGTGAGTTGGAGCTGCTCGGCGCATCTTCGAGCTTTGGTGGTTGAGACTCCTCGGGCTGACTCGGCTCCGCTTTGGTGGTTGAAGAACTGGACTTTCGGGGACTCCTTCTGGGCTTCGGCTGCGTCTCAGGGCCATTGCTTGAGCTGTCCGGAGAATCGCTCTCCACCTCCTGCTGATCTTCTTGGCTCTGACTCTGCTTGGGCTGGCTGCCTGATTTCTGCTTCTCTGCGGAGCTGCGGTCTTCGATGCTCGGAAGCTGCTCCTCAGATTGGTCTTCATCTGGCTGGTGATCCACCTCAGATTTGAGCTTGGGAGGATCACTACTGGGGCTCAGAACCACCTGGGGCTCCAGCTGGGGATGGTCCGAAGGGAGAAGGTTGGGCAGAGCCGGGCCTTTCTTTAGCTTTCTCGCTTTCTTGACTGGACTCGCTGAGCTGGACCTCAGAACTCTCTTGGGTTTGGGAGACTCACTGCTGGCACGCTCGTCCTTGCTGTTTTCCTTGTCACCAGACGAAGGTCTGATGTCAACCACCATTTCACTGTCTAAAATTGAATTCAAAATTTTAAGCTCTAGAAATACAAGACATTGAAAAGAAGATCGCGAGAGCAAGGGACTAAGTGCTGTGACTGAGCAATGTCAAAGCCGCCCATTGGGTCTCACAACTGCACTGATACAACAATTATTATTGAAGTAATTTGCAAGGCGGACAAGCAATTTGAAATGGGGGACTTGTACCATACTAGACCCCAATAACACGGCCGGTTTCTATTCGGAACGGAGAAAAATCGATTTTCCCAGCAGCTCTGGGTGCGTCTCGTTTGAAGGGGCGCGCGCGCGCCGCCTTATAGACGCAGCGCCACCACCATACACTACCGTAGATAGGGCGCACAGACGAATGGGAGCGTAGCGTACGGCCGTGCGTCGTCCGTCCGTGCGTACGTACGCACTGACGGCAGGGCCCTCCCCCCCCCCTCCCCCTAGCACCGCGGGCGACGGGCTGTTGCGTCAAGAGGGCCGGGAAAATGGCGGCGAGGTGGGGAAATTTCAAAATTTACTCCGAAAATCGGCCGAGAAATCGGCGAAAACAAGGAGGGGCGACACGTACCGTCCTCGTCTGCCATACCGCCCGTCGGACACTCGGTTGAAACCGCGCCCAGCGCTTGAAAGGCCGCCACTTTTCACCCTTTCACCGTACGACTCCCTTTAGAGCGCGCGCGCGCGTAGCCAAAACACCCAATAGTACGACACGTAACGAGTAACGCCCGGCAGGGGGCGCTACAGTCGGCCCGACCAATCAGCGCGCCTCATGCAAATTCGTCTCGAGACGCGCAAGGAAGGGCGCAAAATCGAAATAACACACCAAACTCACAAAGCAAATTGACAATAGCGGAGTACGGTAAAACACAGGCACAGCACAGCCCTCCAATCCTTGCAGCCATACAGTAAATGCTCGCTTGCCACCATTGTTTCGCCTGTAACTTTATTGATGTACACCCTTCTGGGTTCATTGATGTACGGTACGTTCGAATTGAATCACGTCCATTTGAACGGTCAGAGGTACACTGCTTGGTGCGTACATCCTGCGTGCAACCGTAATTACAAGCGTCCCTAGAGTTCACTGGAGTTCTTCTACGCACAAAGACGGGCTGGAACTCACGTGCTGCGCAGCTGCGAGTGCGGGCCGAGCAAAAGAGACGGTCTCCCCCACCAGCAGTGTCCTCAGTCATCAGTGACAGCAGTCGCTTACTTCGTCATTGAGCCGAGCGTAGCATGTAAGTCACGCACACGAGCGTTTGGTTTATGAAGGGCAGCAGGGCAGCATGGATTCTAAAAGAAGCACAGTACAGTTACGCAACTACTCGAATGCCTCAATGATTGGACAGCCGACCTAGATAACGGTCAGCCAGTTGATGTTGCTTACTCTCTCCCTCAGGGCTCTCCCTCAGGCATCGCCGGCCTGGGCGTTAAGCATAGAGGCAAAACGCTCTTAACGAAACTTTCCACTAAATAAATACCGTAAACCCTATAATCAGCCCCCGGGGGCTAATTGTTTCGTTTGAGCTCTAGGAGGGTGTATAATTATTGGGGGAAAATTATTTATCGGGCGGGGGGGCTTATAAACTGAAAGTGTTGATGTGTGGGAAGCTTTGTGGGCGGAAAGGCGCATGGAGGCGATTTTTAAGGGAAAAAGGCGGTTCGCACACACGTTGGTACACTCTAACACACTCTCACACAGTCTCACATGCACATACACGTACATACATACACATACGCGACCATACATAGACATGGAAACTTTGCCTTTCAGACGATAGTTCATTTAGGGAGGGGGCGTAATTATAGGGGGGGGGTATTAACTCAAAGTGCTCTTAGGAGGGTGCTTAATTATAGGGGGGAGGGGCTAATTATAGGGGGGACTAATTATAGGGTTTACGGTACACGTGAAAATGCAATGTTAGGTAAGGTATCAGGGTGTACGCGTCAGCGTACAACCCTAATATGTGAGCACTTCCTCAATGCGGTTTGTAGAATTTTCAGTCGCTTATAACTCTTGATTGCCTGAACCGATTGTGGCGAATGATAGCTCAAAAGAACCGCCTTCTGAACCGGAATCGAATAAGCCATCCCGCGTTTCGGTAGTCCAGCGCATTGAGACGAAATGTCCGAAAATGTTCCGAAAAAGTGGTGTTTTTTTTTTCTGTTCTGCACACACTTTTTGGGTCGCCGCTCTGGAACGCTGCTGTCGATTTTGTCGAAACTTGGCGTGAACACGTGGTATATAATCGCAATTTTGTGCCCCAAGGTAAATTCGTCTAGGTGCTATGGATCTAGAGTTATGGCCGATTTGGTAATTTTTTGGGACATAGTCGTTTATTTTTGGCCAAAATCCGACAAGAGCAAAACTCGAAAAAAAGCCGAGTAAACACCCAAATGTTTTTTGATTTCCGTGAACAGTTTTACGAGGCGAGTCTGGGACGCTTGCATGACATTTGAAATTCTCACTAGATATTGAGATATTGGCATCCAAAATTTCGGAAATTTCGCGCAAAAAAACTTTGTTAGCTATAGGCGCTTCAACCGTTCGTGGCAGAGCTGTGCTGTAATGACGAAAGTTAATCGTAAGGACCTGGAATAGGTCCCTTTCGACAAATGGGAGCGCTCCGATGCCCATGTCTCGGTCGGCCCTCTTCGAAAGGCCATTTTTTGAGTGTTTCGTCCCAAAAGTTTGTTAGCTATAGACGCTTCAACCGTTCGTCGCAGAGCTGTGCTGTAATGATGAAAGTTACTCGTCTGGACCTGGAATAGGTCACTTTCGAGAATGGGAGCGCTCCGATTTCCATGTTTCGCAGCTCGACCCTCTTGGCGCACCCCTATTTTGGGCAAAATTTGGATCTATGATCGTGCATTATTTTTCATTTCCTGAACGAATTCTGGCGCGTGATAGCTCAAAAGAAGCGCATTCAAAGGGGGAATCGATTAAGTCATAACACGCTTCCATACGCTTGTGCATTGCCGAGAAGTTTTTGGAGATGGCAGGACCCACATTACATGACAAGCTTCTTGGTTCGTCGCCCACTCGCGCCTGCATCAATTGGACGGAAACCTCGCAGGCATCCTATGCCGGTGCCTACGGCCTATGCTCCACATCAAAAAATGAAATCGCCGGTGGGACTCTTGCTACATGCCAGCTATGGTTTACTGGGCACATTTTTCTTCTTACCATGTTCCCTAAATCAAGAGGTCGCTGGTTCGCATCCCAGTAACGTCTGCCTGTGCCTTTGCACGTGTCCCCTTGGGAAACCCATCAGCGTTGCTTTACTGCAGTGTCTCCAGTCCATTCCACATTTTTTGTCTCTTTTCTAGGTTCTTTTACCAGAATTTTGGTAATTTTTTGAGCTGCGAAAAATATTTATGGACGAATGCTCGCTACAGCCCCTGATACATGAAAATGACACATCTGCACACCCGCACGCACGCACGCGCGCGCGCGCACGCACGCACGCACGCACGCACGCACGCACGCACGCACGCACGCACGCACGCACGCACGCACGCACGCACGCACAATGTGTACAGTGGTACACGCTTTTCATAAGCTTGATGGTGCAACACTGAGCACGCGTCCGTTCTGGTCTGCTGCTGTGGGTTTGTATGTTTGTGCGTGCGTGAGTTTTCGATTAATCTTTCTTTTACGAAAAAACACTGTATTAAGGAAAATTTTGCAGGTGGCTGCAAAAAAAGGAGAATATGTGACGCTCCTTTAGGCCCAGTTTGAAAAAACGCGGTATTAAAAGTAGCCACTTCATCAGATGATCAACTTCAGTTTGGACAAACCGTGTATAATCGAACCAAGCGCAGCAACACGTCACATATTCGGCGTTTGTTGTGCGAGCCATCGCACACAGCCACAACACTACCACTATCAATCCACCCTCACAAACTCTTTCATCTCTCTGACGATGCGCATCATTTATTAGGCATCGTATGGCTGGACAGGGCACACAGCCAAAGATTCTGCATAAATAATTTCGCTACCCTGCCCATCTTAAATTTTTAATATGTGGCTTGCCCTTACAGTAAGTGATATGCACCATCAATTCACGATCTTGAGTACCAAGTACTTTGTATACTCTACATTCAATCTTCGATTCTCGTTCATCTTTGTTCCGCTTCTGTTAGCCTGTGCCTATGGACGGACGGAACTGCCATCTGTAGACGTCCAGTCAAGGACAAGGCCCGCTCTCGTCTCTGAGTCCAAGGAATGGAAGGCCTCGGTCCTCATGCAGCCTGGACTGCCTTTCCAGTGATCCAAGCGAGCACAACAAACGCCGAATATGTGACGTGTTGCTGCGCTTGGTTCGATTATACACGGTTTGTCCAAACTGAAGTTGATCATCTGATGAAGTGGCTACTTTTAATACCGCGTTTTTTCAAACTGGGCCTAAAGGAGCGTCACATATTCTCCTTTTTTTGCAGCCACCTGCAAAATTTTCCTTAATATATTATCGCTGAAATAGCTACCGTATCCACTCGAATTAGATATCGCCAAAGCATTTGACACTGTCAGCCATACCAAATGGTTACACAAATTACAGGCATATGGAATATATAATTTTTATGATTTAATATATACCGCCATATATAATTTAATATATATAATTTAATATACCACTGCAAAGATCTTGCCTTGGGCGATCTTTTCGCTATACATTTCCTTATGATGGGACCTACGGAACTAAAGATATAAAATTGGTGCCCTCAGAATTTCGCAAAATCGCGATTTTGGCGTTTTTAGGCCTTTTTGAAACCTTGATTCGGCCATATCTTTCAAACGCGCGATTCGATTCGCCTGATTTTTGGAGTGTGACATGAGCCAAGTAAGGTCCACTGATCCTGAAGTTTTCGCGAAGCTAGGTCCCACCAGTAAAAAGGTGATGGTGTAGCTTGCACTTTAGTAGCAATATCCTTCCCGACCGCCCCCTCCACAACTGTGTACGGTGCTGGTTGGGTGGTTAAGCTTCTCCCCTTCCCGGCCCCCCCCCCCCCCCCGCCCACTCTGCTTCACGAGCCGTGTGCGGTGTGACCTCACTGCATACCTACATACACTCGTGACGCTTCCACAGATTCCCCGGCGCCCCCACACCCCCACGCCCACTAGTTACCGATGTATGCAGTTGATAATAGCCACTGCTGTGTATGCAAATATGATCCCACTCCCTTGCGAACAATAGCGGAACCGAATGCGTCACTGGACGCAGGGTCTGTTCTTTCTTTCTCCGCCTCTCGCGAGGAATCCTGCCGCGGCCACCTCAAGCTACATCCGGACGTGTCTCGCGGGCGAGACCAAAAACAAAAGAAAAAGCGTAGCGAACCATGTCCTCTGTTGGGGCAGCTGTGTCGCGAGGATGCGTAAAAGCGGCGCGTCTTGCGGTGACAGGCCACACTCAATTCACTGTGTTCAATCAGCCCCCTGCCCGTGCCTCTCCTCGAAAAACTCTACAAAAATCAATCAAACCGCCCCGATCTGATAGCTAAAGAATCATGAAGCTGCTCGTGCTCTTGGCTTTTGCATATGCCTCCAACTGTTTGGGGTTCGATCTCAATCAAGAGATCAATAAGGTGGACCTGAACAAGGCCCAGAAGGGTAGCAAATGCGAGAAGAAGACTCAAGCGTGGTCGCAGATCGCGGGCGTGCTCGGTGAGTTTGTGAGAAAAAAACAACAACAACAGACAACCCAAAAAAACGTTTAGGAGACTTGAACATCGCCAAGGGTAAGCATGTCGAAGCGGCGCAGGCTGCGTTGTCCGGCTTTTGCACCGCCTACGAGGGTTTGACGGCGCCCGAGAAAAAGTCGCTCGCCTACTGGGCCGACCTGGCCGGCACCACTCTCGAGAAGGCGTCGAAGAGTCTCAGTGAGTGCGTGCGTGGGTCCAGCTTGTGCTGGACATCGTACGGCCTAGCGGTAGAGAATCGGCTTCTTGCGCGCACGGTCCTGGGTTCGATTCTTGTGGGACCCAGTAGATCGAGGACTTCCCTTTCGATGGGATCTTCTCGTGTTGTCGCCGCTCTAGAGTACAGATGGCGTTCTTCCAAATGTCTTTGGCTAATTATATTGCTCTAAACGGAAAGTCGTCATGGAGATGGTTATGCTACATATGTAACTTTATGGGCCATTGACGGTTTCCTAGCGTTGCCCGTAATCCAACAACAACAACCCGCTTGTGCTGTGAGCCTGCGTGACACGAAGCGTGCTGGCATCACGTTTGCGCGTTTACAGCGAGCCCGGGAAGCAAAGCGAAGCTGGCTAAGTTCCAAAAAGGTGTGAACAAAGCCAAGGACGTCAACGCGGCCGTCACTGAGCTCAAACAATTGGGTGGGGACTTCAAGAAGGCCAAGAACCAGCTGACCAAAGCCAACGCCCCGAACAGAGACTATCTGAAGCTGTACCTCGCAGCTGCCGCGGCGGCGGAAAAGGCACTGCGTGAGTGGGATGTCGTCGGCTTTGTCAGTAGGCCCCCCCCCCCCCGACCTCTGTCAGTAGCAGCAACGCACGCGCATCTGCGGCTAACAACGCAGTTTGAAGAAGTGTATGGTACGCTATGAGCCATACAATGTTGCCACACAACAGAGAGCAAGAGAGTTGCTTATGGCTCGCAAGATTTGAGCACGCGTCGCGTACTAAATTCTCAGACTCTGGCAAACGTACATACTCGTACCGATACGAAAAAAATCGTTTAGAAAACGGCAACATTATTAGCGAAAATGATGGCTTCGTCCAAGGCGCCCAAAAAATTGCCTCGAGCTACGACTCTCTGCTTGACAAGTAACGACATGTCACCAACAACAGGCCTCCCCACATCATATCATTCACTAGGCGTTGCACCGGCAATTCTTTCTGGCTATGGTGATCGGTGATATGATGCACTAGGGATGAGCACGGGCCTGCACATCTCGGCCCGGCCCGGCCCGCCAGATAGTCCGGCCCGTCCCGGCCCGGCCCGGCCCGGCCCGCACCCTCAAAATGCAGGCCCGGCCCGGCCCGTCCAACCGCTCAATATCGCAGGCCCGGCCCGGCCCGGCCCGCCCCACGAAATAAGTACAGTCACTACAGTGTACAATTTACTGAAATACCGTATGCCAATTTGCGTGATTTACTTAACGGAATGGCGCATCCACCTCTCAGAATCGCAGTTCACAACCATTTTACGGCCTTTGCACCATTTGAGCGCGAAAGACGCGCGTCATCGAATACAAAGTTGCTAATACGGTGCAGAATAGTCGCCGATACTTACAATGCATTGCATAGGTAGCTATCTACGTTGGCCAGCCAAGAACGTCCGGCCCGGCCCGCACCCTCAAAACGCCGGCCCGGCCCGCAAAACGGGCCTGGAATTCCGGCCCGGCCCGGCCCACGGGCCGGGCCGGGTCGGGCCGTGCCGGGCCGGCCCGGCCCGGCCCATGCTCATCCTTATGGTGCACTAGGCGTGACTGTGAAAAAGCGTCCACTCGCTTTTGCTGTAATTCTGTTGTCGTCACGATGAAATACAAAGCTTTTGTATATGTCCCAACTTTGTCGGGGATTAACTTGGGCTGTGGTAAGTCTTTTGGTCCAAGATTTGGAATAATTAGATGCTACAACTCAGGACACCTGCTACAAAGTGCTCCAAAGTGGTTCAGTATCAATATTTTCATTTCCTTAGTAGTGACTCATCATCAATATAATTAAGGAAAATTTTGCAGGTGGCTGCAAAAAAAGGAGAATATGTGACGCTCCTTTAGGCCCAGTTTGAAAAAACGCGGTATTAAAAGTAGCCACTTCATCAGATGATCAACTTCAGTTTGGACAAACCATGTATAATCGAACCAAGCGCAGCAACACGTCACATATTCGGCGTTTGTTGTGCTCGCTTGGATCACTGGAAAGGCAGTCCAGGCTGAATGAGGACCGAGGCCTTTCATTCCTTGGACTCAGAGACGAGAGCGGGCCTTGTCCTTGACTGGACGTCTACAGATGGCAGTTCCGTCCATAGGCACAGGCTAACAGAAGCGGAACAAAGATGAACGATAATCAAAGATTGGATTGAATGTAGGGTATACATTGTACTTGGTACTCAAGATTGTGATTGATGGTGCATATCACATGGAAATCGGAGCGCTCCCATTGTCGAAAGTGACCTATTCCAGGTCCAGACGAGTAACTTTCATCATTACACTACGCATACATCGAGTAACTCAAAGTGTGAGGAGAATTTCAAAGGTCATGAAGCGCCGTGGACTCACCGTCAGAAATAGTTCACGAAACTCAAAAAACATTTGTGGGTTTACTCGGCTTTTTTTCGAGTTTTACTCTTGTCAGATTTTGGTCCAAAAATAAACGACTATGTCCCAAAAAATGACCAAATTGGCCATAACTCTAGATCCGTAGCACCTAGACGAATTTACCTTGGGGCACAAAATTGCGATTATATACCACGTGTTCACGCCAAGTTTCGACAAAATCGACAGCAGCGTCCAAAACAAAAGAACAAAATCGGCCATAAATCGAGATCCGTAGCACCTAAAGAAATTTCCCTTGGAGACACAAATTGCCATCAAATACCGCCTGCTCACGCCAAGTTTTGTCCGAATCGCCTGTAGCGTTCCAGAGCGGTGGCCCAAAAAGTGTGTGCAGAACAGGAAAAAAAAACACCACTTTTTCGGAACATTTTCGGTCATTTCGTCTCAATGCGCTGGACTACCGAAACGCGGGATGGCTTATTCGATTCCGGTTTAGGAGGCGGTTCTTTTGAGCTATCGTTCGCCAAAATCGGTTCCGGCAATCAAGAGTTATAAGCGACTAAAAATTCTACAAACCGCATTGAGGAAGTGCTCACATATTAGGGTTGTACGCTGACGCGTACACCCTGATTAAGGAAAAATTTGCAGGCGGCTGCAAAAAAAAGGAGAATATGTGACGCTCTATTGTTGAAGTCCAGTTTGAAAAGGAGTGGTATTAAGGCAGGCCCCAATGATTTCGTAGCCGTTTCCGCATTGCAGCTGATCAAGTCTGAACTGTCAAGTCTTCAGTCTGAACAAACCATGTATAAAATCCGAACCAAACGCAGCAACACGTCACATATTGGGCGTTTCTTGCGTTCGCCCGCAATAGAAATGTGCAGCAAAAATAACGGCAACTGGAACTTACTGACATTTAGCTAGATTGAACCCCCATGCACATGCACACGTATGCACGCACGCACGCACGCACGCACGAACGCACGCACGCACGCACGCACGCACGCACGCACGGCAATAGGTTCTCCCGTGCAATCGGTTCTCCCCGTAGTGCATTCGGTGATCACCTGATGCACTAGGGCAATAGGTTCTCCCCTTCTCGGCGCAGCCCATCGCGCCAGGGGGCCGCCTTCCCCGCCCCGCCACGCCACCTTTCCCATCCCGCCGCGCAGTGGCGTACCCAGGATTTGGATTTGGGAGGGGCAAGACTGCTGTCTGTGTCTAATCGCGATTGTCGCAAGGGTACCCCCTCACTGGCGGATCCAGAAAAAAATTTCGGAGGGGGGAGGAATTTTGCAGAAGGGAGGACCCTGTTGAACTTTTTGGATGTTGGGCCATTTTGGCACTGGTTTGGAGACCTAATCGGTCCATTTTCGACGATTAACGAATATAAATGGCGCCGCAGGCGAAAATTTTGCTGTTTTCGACCACCTACAAGCAATTTTATGCTGCAAACTAGGCCCACTAGGCGTGTTTCTTCTACCACCGCCTAAAGGCTTCCCCCTTTTCCCCCCTAGATTTCCGATTTCGGGAGGGGGAACTCCCCCTTCCCCCAGCCCTGGATCCGGCAGTGGACCCCCTTTGGAAAAAAATCGGGTCTCTGTAAATTTTGGGAGGGGCAAGCGCCCCCCTGCCCCCCCCCCCTGGCTACGCCACTGCCGCCGCGACGCCTTCCCCGTCCCGCCCACCACAGGGAGCCGGCTGCGCTAAACTGCGCTTTCTGGTCAAGCAGCTCACTCTTTTTCATGTGTCCAATTGATCTTTTAAAATGCCGAAAACAAGCAATTCAAGCAATGAGCAAGAAGTCGAGAGAATTCGCCAGATTCTCCGTGCAAAAATCGGGGAATTTCCTTCCATAAAGCTGATCCCCTCTAGGCCCAAACATCCGCAGACAAATGGTACAGTTCAATTAAAACTTACTATGTACCTACGTCTGGTACAATGTTGATTCTGAACGCCTAGGCTTAATCGAGCGTGCCAGCGGCGTCTTGGAGACTCGCATCTGCGTGTGGATGCTCGAAACAGGCGGAAACGACTGGCCAAGCGCGTTGGCTAGAATTGTAAGCCTGAGAAACCGGCAATGGTCGCGCACCACGAAACCTACAGCCTATCAGGTCCGCCACTCTGAAGTGTAGATCATGCGCACCCATCTCATCGGCCCTTCTTGACCAGATGTTCTTCGCTCGAAATGTCTATGGCGACGTTGAGGTCGCCCACAGCGCGTCGTCTGCAGAAGTCTACATACATGTACTTCTTGTTTTCGAACACCGCTGGCGAGAATCGGTCAGCAGTTGCCATTAGGGATGAGCATGGGCCGGGCCGGCCCCGCCCGGCCCGGGCCCGGCCCGGCCCGTGGGCCGGGCCGGGCCGGAATTCCAGGCCCGTTTTGCGGGCCGGGCCGGGCCGGGCCTGCGTTTTGAGGGTGCGGGCCGGGCCGGGCCGGGCCGGATGTTCTTGGCTGGCCAACGTAGATAGCTACCTATGTAATGCATTGTAAGTATCTGCGACTATTCTGCACCGTATTAGCAACTTTGTATTCTATGACGCGCGTATTTCGCGCTCAAATGGTGCAAAGGCCGTAAAATGGTTGTGAACTGCGATTCTGAGAGGTGGATGCGCCATTCCGTTAAGTAAATCAAGCCAATTGGCATACGGTATTTCAGTAAATTGTACACTGTAGTGACTGTACTTATTTCGTGTTGCGGGCCGGGCCGGGCCGGGCCTGCGATATTGAGCAGTTGGACGGGCCGGGCCGGGCCGGGCCTGGATTTTGAGGGTGCGGGCCGGGCCGGGACGGGCCGGACTATCTGGCGGGCCGGGCCGGGCCGAGATGTGCAGGCCCGTGCTCATCCCTAGTTGCCATTGCCAAAGCGTCCTGCGAGAGCCTCGTGGATGGCGCTAAACCGAAGAGCACAGAAGGCGTTTTTGAGGTCATACAAAGTTGCGACGGCGTGCGAGAGGCGTGCAAGCTTGTTGCGACGGCGACGACAAAGTTGCGACGGCGTGCAAGCTTCTCAGTTCGTCTGGCCGGCCACATCCAAGGCAAATTTCTGGCCGAGCAGTTGACTCCAGCAGGTGGCAAGAAGAAAGCACTCGAGATTCCTGACAAATGCGATCAGCGTCATTGGCGCAATGCGCGCTCAGACGTCTTATTCCCAGTCCACACCATCTTCCTCCATCTGCAACTGTGCCAGCACTTGCACGACAGATCGCTGCAGTTGCAAGCGTGCCGCCCTTCGTGTGGCACCAAATGTCACCGCAGCGAAAATAAATGCGAAAACGTGTAGGTCAGAATGCGAGTGGCAATATGAAACCTTTCGTTTATGTTCGCGCCATCCGAGATCGCTGTGTGTGCTCTGCACATTTGCTTTTGTTGTCTCGTATTGTTGACTGTTTCAATGAACTATCGCGCAGCCGGCTCCCCTTGGCGTGGCAGGACGGGAAAGGCGGTGGGGCGGGGCGGGGAAGGCGGCCCCCTGGCGCGCTTGGATGCGCGGAGAAGGGGAGAACCTGTATTCACTGGCGGATCTAGGATTTGCTGACAGAGGGGGGAGAAGGTCAATTTTTATTTACCACACAAACAGCACTACTATGGAATAGACAAAAATGTCCGGATTTTTTAGCTCCTTTACGAGTCAAACGTGAGTTGGAAGAGAACCACAGCGCCGCAGGCAAAAATTTTGCGCTTTTGGAGCGCAGTAATCCAAGGAAAAAGTAAAATTTCCACTTGTGCTCGCCTTTCTTTTCTTCTTCTCCTCCTGATCTCTCCCCCTCCTTCCCCCCTAAATCTGAGCTGACAGGAGGGGGAGACCCCCCTCTCCCCCCGTCTGGATCCGCTAGTGCCTGTATTGCCCTAGTGCAATAGGTGATCACCGAATGCACTAGGGCGAGAACCGATTGCACGGGAGAACCTCTTGCCCTACGACATATGCACTTGCCAAGTTGGCCGCGCCTCTCAAATCTGAACGCAACGCGGTACAATCCCATTCAGCTGTAGCGCCCACGCTTGCAAGCGACGATTGAACGACGTTGTCCCACGGGGGGGGGGGGGAAGGGCGTTGTCCGGTCGTAAAGGGACGGCGTCCCGCTATCTGACGGGACAAAGTCCGTGGACGTTGTTCCCTTTACCCACTGGGCGCTGGCCGATGGATGTTGCCACAAGGGGGGGGGGGGGGGGGTCTAGTTGGTGTGGGTCTCCCGTAAAGATCAATGTATTATACATCCTGCTGTGTCTACAATCGCCCTCAGCCCCAAGCAGATCGATAAGCTCGCTCTCTCCCAGCGCTCAGTTGACGCAGAATCACAGAGTCGGATTTACGGATTGAGCTTTTCCGATAAAGAAAGCGGAGCACTCTGTCAATTCAAATTCACATTCGTAAACGTTGCAGTCGATGGCGCCACTGGCGGATCTAGGATTTACTGACAGAGGGGGGAGAAGGTCAAATTTTTTTCACAGCACAAACTACACTACTATGGAATAGACAAAAATGTCGGGATTTCTTAGCTCTCTTACAAGTCAAACGTGAGTTGGAAGAGAACCACAGCGCCGCAGGCAAAAAATTTGCGCTTTTGAGTGCCTTAATCCAAGGAAAACGTAGGAAAACGTGAAATTTCCCCTTGTGCTCGCCCTTCTTTCCTTCTTCTCCCCCTCATCTCTCCCCCCTCCTTCCCCCTAAATCTGAGCTGACAGGAGGGGGAGACCCCCCCCTCCCCCCGTCTGGATCCGCTAGTGGATGGCGCTGCCAATAAACTCTGCCGGAGGTGCTCCGTCAGCTGCCGCTGCTGGAGCTGGCCAACTGCCGGCTGGTCTGCCGCAGCTGGCGCCGACTCCTGCCCAGCGACCGTCCCTGGCTGGAACTGGACCTGGTCACGCTCGTGCTCCGACGCGACCTCCTCGACGTCAGCAAAGGTTGGATGGTGACCAGCATCGACTGGCGACTTCGAGTGTTGGGCCAGTTCGAGGAGACCGCGGCGAGAAACTGCTCCACGGCCGCTGCGCGCCACTTCGTCGCCGTGCAGCTGCGCAAGGCGGACGGCGCTCGCGTCACCGGCGTCACTTTGGACAGGGGGGGGGGGCCTTGTGGACTTCGCGCGACGTTTCGTCGGTGCTCTACAGCGCCGCGCCCTCAGCTGGCGGGCACGCGTCTCTGTTGCAGCAGCTGCAAGAGGCCGTCAACCAACCCAATAGATCCTGTCTGTGTCGTGCAGCGGGTCAGAGAGGTCTTCGAAATTTGTTGTACCACTCTGGACGCGTTCGGCGGCGACAGGCTGGGAGATCAGCACGCTCTCTCGAAAATGCAACAGCGCCTGATGGAAATGCACAGCTTTGTCAACACCTGCCTTTCTGCGCCCCCCTTTCCACTGTCGCTATCGAACCTACGCAGACTGCAACTGCGTCAAGTGATGTCCTCAGACGGCGACGTCGCACTTCCGACTGTAAAGCAGTTGATTTTGGGCAGCTTCCGGTACAGCGCCACGGAGTTTACTCTGCTCAAGCTGCTGCAGTCGCTGACGCCAAACGTGGAAGAGCTGGTCGTGCAGGAGCTGTGGCTCTTCCTGAGTGGGTCTGCACCATCGCCACCTGGCCGGTGGCCGCTGGTGGTCCCACCAGGCATATGGCAAGAACTAGTGGGAACCGTCCAGCGACTGACCTACCTTCGCGTCGAGGTCTTGGAGATCTGCAGACACGTGGTTCCGCTAGAGGAGTTGGAGGAATTAGAGGCCTATTCGAGCGCCTTCGCCAAGTTGGCGGCCGCACGGTGGCCAGCCACTCTGGGTCGGCCTCCCCTCTACGTCGACTTCCTGCACGAGCACTGGACGGCGCGCAACGAGACGGACGACGGCTCCATTGAGCGCGCCATCCGAGCCTCGACGCCATTCGAGGGACACGTGTGCGTGCCGCGCAACGATCGCGAGCGCGAGCGTCGCCACCGGAGATTTTTACGGGACTGGCACATCAAGGACATGTAGAGTAGGGATGAGCACGGGCCTGCACATCTCGGCCCGGCCCGGCCCGCCAGATAGTCCGGCCCGTCCCGGCCCGGCCCGCACCCTCAAAATCCAGGCCCGGTCCGGTCCGTCCAACTGCTCAATATCGCAGGCCCGGCCCGGACCGGCCCGCAACACGAAATATGTACAGTCACTACAGTGTACAATTTACTGAAGTACCGTATGCCAATTGGCGTGATTTACTTAACGGAATGGCGCATCCACCTCTCAGAATCGCAGTTCACAACCATTTTATGGCCTTTGCACCATTTGAGCGCGAAAGACGCGCGTCATAGAATACAAAGTTGCTAATACGGTGCAGAATAGTCGCAGATACTTACCTACAATGCATTACATATCTACGTTGGCCAGCCAAGAACGTCCGGCCCGGCCCGGCCCGCACCCTCAAAACGCAGGCCCGGCCCGCAAAACGGGCCTGGAATTCCGGCCAGGCCCGGCCCCGGCCCATGCTCATCCCTAATGTAGAGGGAGACGGAACATTGAATGCTGTAGAACAAGCGATCTACTACACTGACGACAACGAACGATACAATGACAAGACCTGACGACGACGTGGGTCCTGGAACGGCGATGCGACGGAAATGTTGTGCTGGGTGGGCGTCCGCTCTGCTGCGTTGTGCTCTTGCTACGTTATCGATTTAACAATCCTGTTTTCCTCATAATTATACACCCTCCCCAGATCATTTGAGCTTATTGCCCCCCCCCCCCCCATAAATATCCACCCTCCCCCGCCCTCGGATAAAACAAAACGCCACGGGGGGGGCTAATTATTCGGTTTACGGTACTTTCACCGTCTACCCAGGCGGGGCGCCATTCGAGGATGGGGTTATTGAGGGAATTACGATAGGTGTGCATGCTGAAGAGCAGGCGCTTACGTGTAGTCGTATCCATGGTATACGGCGAATTTCTTGTAGCTTCTCTCTTGCGTGTACACTAGAGATGAGCATGGGCCTGGAAATCCCGGCCAAATCGGTAAAAATCCGGCCCAGGCCCGCAAATCTCTACTGAATTTTTGCCCAAAAACGAGGAAGGCCCAGCCCGCCCCTGGAAAATCAGGCCCAGGCCCGGCCCATGCTCATCTCTAGTGTACCGTACTCTGGTGATGCGCGCAGTCCATTCCCGTCACTTCTGCAGCATTCATTGGAAAGTACACTGTACATACAGTGGTTTTGAACAAATCCAAACGCGACGAAATTGACTGTTGGGGCTGTAATTGTGGGGGGTGACTATGGGGTTAATAAATTGGACTGCTCAAAAAGTGTTGAGAGCTTTGTTGGCGCTGTTTTACGTACATAGAGGCCTAAAACGCTCTTCTGTGTACAATAGCGCAGTGGGGCGCGTGAGGCTCCACTAACACGGGACGCCTTTGGAGGGAGGGACGGACCCCAGCATAGAAGGATTTACGGTAGGCATAGATGATCTAGAGCATGCGCTCCTTGGTGTTGGATTAGGATTAGGGGCAGGCAACTCAATGGCCAATATATGTAGCACACCCATCTCGCCTTCCCGTCTAGTGCCGCACAATTAGGCAGACATTCGAAAGAACGCCGTCTGTAATCTAGGGCAGCGACGGCACGAGAAAATCCATCGAGAGGGAAGTGCTCGATCTAGTGGATGGATTCCATCAAGAATCGAACGCAGAACCGTACGAGCAAGAGGAGCAGCCGCTTACGTGTAATCACCGCCTTCGTCGTACACAGTGAATAGCTCGTAGCTGGCGTCGAGCGAGCGTGCTCATCGTACTGCGGTGATGCTTGCATTGCGTTCCCTCGACTTCTGGAGAAATGTTGATGTACACACACCCATACAGTATCGGCGCTGCTGGAGCTGGCAGCCACTGGTCGAGGCGGCTCCTCGGCTACGCTACTTGCGCGTGGACCGCGTCCTCTTGAGCGTGGACCAACAAATGGTGGACGTCGCCGAGTTCTCCTAGTCGGTGGCAACGCGCACCGCGGGACGCTGGCCCCTGCGCGAAGGCCAGCCACCCGTGGTCGTCGACTTCACCAACGAGGTCTGGGCGCGCGGACGCCTCGCGCTGCGCACCAGCGTGCAAGCAGCTTCCGTGCCCTTCAAGGGCCACGTGCGCCGACCCCGGGACAACGCCGAACGCCAGCGTCTCTACCAGCGCTTCTTGGCCGACTGGCTGCTGCCCGGAGGAGTACTCGGCTAGACTTCACTGACATGATCGCGGCCGATCGAATCCGAATCGTCGTTGACCACTGCAGTTGTGCTGCTGCTGTCTCGAAAGAATGCATTAAAAGCAAGTTCGTTTTACTCGCGCGGCCCTTTCGCGAAATGCAGCCGCGTTTTTGGCCAAACTATCTAAATGCCTAGTGTTCTTTAGGTGGTTTATGGCCATATAGCACTAAAAACACCAAAGTTTACTCATTTATGTCCTTTAAGGCATGGTGAAAATCCTTTGGAAAATTCTGGTGGAGGTGGGGGGGGGGGGGTTTGAGCCTTCTAACTTTAACTTGAAGTTGTAGAAGTTAGCTTCACCAACCAAAAGATTTCCGAAACGCGCGGTATATGCTGGCAGATCCTCCAAATTACACTAATTCGCACGTGCGCATTATTGTACTGTTTCCTGACTGAAAGAACACGACCCAGAGAACATGGTGCGGAACGACTTTCACACATCGTTCCTCTTTTGTTGATGTCCGCCGTGGGTAATGGCAACTGGAAATCTTACATGCAAATCCGTGTGTTTCCCCATCGCCACCCTTCACTCCACCAAAATGACGAAAACAAAACATCTTTTGCGCACTCACCCATAAGCCAGCTCTGCAAAATTATGCGGCAAATCAGGAATCGCCTATTCGCGCAATCCTCACATCCGCTCAATAGAAATCGCTATTACGCGCGCCGAAGATCACACCGGAATGCCACCAATTTCTCGGGCCGCCTCCCCGAATGCCTCGACGCAACGGTCGATGTCTTCGTCAGAGTGGGCGGCCGAGATTTGCACGCTTAATATGCAAATTCATTTCTATGTATGTGCGTGCTAGTGTGTGTGTGTGTGTGTGTGTGTGTGCGTGTGCGTGTGTGTGTGTGTGCGTGCGTGGTTGCGTGCGTGCCAGTTTGTGCGTGCGCACCGTATTCTCGCCTGTCCTTTGGGCACGACGGGATAGCTGAAGCCGATGACGTAGATGCCTTTCTCTAGCATGGCGTCCGCTAACTGGGAGGCCACCCTGTGCGACGCACGAATATCAGTGCGGCACGCACGCGCCGCGCACCAGCACGCACGCACGCACGCGCACCAACACGCACGCACGCACGCGCACCAGCACGCACGCACGCACGCACGCGCACCAACACGCACGCACGCACGCACGCGCACCAGCACGCGCGCACACATTCTTGACAAGGCCACACACCTAGCGTCGCCGACCATGACTGGACAGATGGGGTGGTCCCGATTTCCGACCACGTCGAAACCCAGCGCCTTCATGGCGTCTCGGAAGCGCGCCGTCTTCGCCCGCAGACTAGAGGCCAGCGTCGCGTTACTCGACAGCAAATCCAGCACCTCAACAAAACAAAAAAAAGAGGTCAACACAGGGATAGAATGAGAAACGTGTACAAGTGCTACGGCGATGGGTGGATAGATATTGGCGAGTAGGGATTCGGAAAATGTTCTTCCACACCGAACACTCTTCTTTTTCCATGCTGAGCAAACAGTTCTACTTTTGACCAAAAACGTATTTAGACATTATTTCGGTGAAAAAGTTCTCTATTCTGGAATCAATCCCCCAACATACCTGTAACCGGGTCTAGAAGAGTGGAGGGGGGGGGGGCGGCTAAATGGCCGAATTCTGGGGGGGGGGTGTCTGGAGCAAAAAGTGGGGGGGGGGGGGGGGTAACTGGCCATTCTTTGAGTTGTACTTGTACCTTTTTGGTCAAAAATAGGTATAAATAGGGTCTAAAAGAATGTTATTTAGCTGTTTAGCTTGTTTTATGGTCATATAGCACTGAAAAACATTGAAATACACCAACATTTACTCACTTTTATCGTTTCGGACAGAGTGAAAATCCCTTGGGAAAATTCTGGGGGGGGTGTTGGAAAAATAGTGGGGCCGCCAAAGCCCCCCAGTTACAGGCATGTCCCACAACTATTCGAGTCCTTGTTGAGCCCCAGCCCAGAACCACATACAAAAGGCCACTTACCCCCCCCCCCCCCCCCACCCTGACCCGGTTACCCCAGGGGTTGGCACTTGGACCTATGATTA
>JASAMY010001869.1:0-41619 GCA_030248085.1 Paralinhomoeus sp. GSCO2_6 | reverse complement strand
CATGCTTATGTCTAGGTCCTGCTTTGGATTACGCCTTTCTTAGCCTGCCTCGCTTTGGTTAGGCAATCCTTACATTACTTAGGATTGGCCAAACGCGTATCTCCACACACTTTTTTTGAAAGAACCTGGATGGCGACGCGAGATGGTATTTCGGTGAGCCCTAGAAACTTTCTGCCTACGGCGCTTCAACAATGTGCGTAAGCAGTGTGTATTCATCTCCCAGTTTTCAAAATTATGACTACAGTAAATTCTAAGAACGCCGCCATCACCTCCATCAGTCCAATGAACACCCGGGGTAGAGGGAAGTGGAGAAAATTCTGGCATCCTTTCCAGTTGTCATCACGCGAGTAGCGGCACAACACCCAGACACCATCAAGCGTGCTTCGCAGCATGCGTCTGTTGCGGTTAGCAATGTGTTAATTTGGATTCACAACTGATGTCAATAGTTGTTTTTCTCTCGACCACTTGAACACGAAAATATAGTTAGCTGGCGCAAGACGATCAACAACACCTGGCGTAGTAAATCATCATTGCAGGGACTGGAAGGTTTGGAAGTCGAATGGATGCACCGACATATCAGCGGGCACTGACTCGCCGTCCCACGGCGTGTTCCCGTTGGCTGTCATGTCAAGAGTCATTGGGCGGCTGTCTTCTTTCCTGCTGTACTCATTGTCGCACCTAAAATTCAACACCTTGCTCACCAACTACACAACTTGCGTTCCAACAAGGGGGAGTGGCAACAAAAGCCCGATTCGCACGACCCCCCCCCCCCCCCTCCTGAGGCACACCATGCGGATTTCGGTCTAAGACTGGTTAAGGTTCTTTACAGCGCAATTTTACAAATGCACTACAACTTTTGGCTATTTCAGAACCTACGGCAAATTGCCGACAACCCACCCCCCCTCCCCCCCTCCAAGGGGTGGTGTTCTGTATGGGCCACCCCTGTCCCAGGGCAGCGCATGGCCATGGCCTAGTAGTAGAGAATCGGTTTCTTGCGCGCACGGTGCTGGGCGCGCTGCACAGTCGAAGATCTAGCTTGGCATTTGCTTGAGTCTTAAAGATTCGAGCATGCACTTGTCTAGCCGTATGCACAGTCTAGCTCGATTCTTAATGGAGCCACTAGATCAAGGACTTCCCTTACGATGAATTATCTCGTGCCATCGCTGCCCCTAGACCACAGATGGTCTTTGGCTGTCTTTGGCTTCTTCCGACTGTCTTTGGCGAATTCTGCGGTTCTAGACGGGAAGGAGTCATGGAGATGGGTATGCTAGTATAAGGGCCATTGACGGCCTTCTACTTCTAGCGTTGCCCCTCCAACAACAACAACAACAACACCCCTGCCCCTACAATGGCGCGCTCCAGTTTTGGAGGGGCGCGTACGTCTGGGCCTCTTTCCGCGCTCGCTTCTTCTTCTTCGCTGTGCCCCGCGCGTTGCCGCGTATTCGGTAGTAGCTGTAGCGACAGCGCTTCCAGTCGGGGAAGGAGGCGCTGACGCTCTCCTCGCCCACCGGGGCTGCGACCCCTTTCAGCCGCTTCCCCGCTTCGATACTGCCCGCCAAGCCCTGTGGAAGACGCAAACGATGACATGCTGCTGCTACTCCTACTGTTTTTTTTACGTACACCGACGTAAAAGTTATGCCACTGGTTACATGGTTACACTCTGGAAAAATAGAAACACAGGGGGGGGTTGGGACCCCACTATTTTTACAGCACTGACCCCCCAGAATTTTCGCAAGGGATTTTCACCTTGTCTAAACAGTAGAAGTGAGTAAATGCTGGTGTTTTTTTAGTGCTTTAGAGTGTTATACGACAATAAAACAGTTATATAGCACTATGTAGCGCCAATTTGACCCATTTTTGTTGACGAAGTATGTGCCAGTACGAGTCAACAAATGGTCGGCTACCCCTTTTATTCCAGCTACTCCCCACACCCAGTGCTCCAGCTGCCCCTCCCCCAAAGTGCCATTTAGCCTGTTACAGTCAGTTAGTTACAGGTATGGGCTCACGCGCTGGTGCGCTTCGCGCGGGTCCATGCTGCCATCCTTGACGAGTCGTCGGCTGCTGCGGTCCAGCTGCTGCGCGACCGCCTCCTCCGCCGGACGGGACCGGCACTCTGCGTGGTGCTCGTCGTCGCCCTTCACGCCCCTCTCCACCGTGCCGTCCAGGCCGCGCACGATCAGCGTCGGCGTTCGCGATCGGCCCCGGTGGGCGTCCCGCTTGTAGAGGTGGTCGCAGCGCGTGCAGCGGTAGTACGCGTCGCCGCTGGCGGCGCGCCGACTCAGCGTGTAGACGCGCACGCCGCTGCCGGGAGGCTGCTCGGGCACGACGATCGCGTTGCGCGTCAGCCGCATCGTCAGCGCCGTCGAGCACTGCTGCTTCAGCACTCGGCCGGCAACGTCCAATCCAATGTCGTCCAGCGCTGCTCCGTCAGGCTCGGGCTGTCGGTGGGTGCGCGCACCCGAGCGCTCGTCAGTGTTGTTGTCGTCGCGAGCGAGAGCCGACGCTGTCGGCTGAAGCGGTGTGCTGCTGCTGACGGTCGAGATTTTGCCGGGGCTGCTGCGACGAGCGCGCACGTGGAGCGTCGCCGGAGGCCGCGTGATGTGGCGACGCATCAGCGCCGAGGGAATCAGGATGCGCCGCACGGTGCCGCCGCCAGCGAGCGCTGGCGACTTCGCGAGCGGCTGAGTGTTGCCGTCCGCATTCGCGGTGTGCTTGAGTGCCGACAGATCCGGGAGCGGTCGCGTGCCGACATTGAAGGTCTCAGTTGCGCCGCCGCTAGGATCGGGCGCTTCAAACGATGTGCCGTCGTCAAGGGTTCCACGATCAGGCGCCCCCTGTGCTTTCTTCGCCCAACGGCCGTCCTTTTTCCTGTCGGCGACAGAGCACTGCGATTTTGCACAGCATATCTTTAGCGAAATGTATGCAAGCTGATCTAGGGACCCCAGGGTTTTTTTTTTGGAAATTGTTCTTTCCTCCTGCGAGAAATATTGCACTTGGTAGTTTTTGAGCACAAAAAAATAACAAGGGGACCCATATTGTAAGATTTAGCCCCTCCACCCTCTTCACAATGCACACAAACACAGTTCCATGTATGCTGCAAATGCCACTCTGGGTTACAGATTTGGTCACACCCGCGCACTTTCTGTTGACGGCTCGCACTCGCGTCTTTGTGGACCCTTTGCCACGCGCGTTGCAGCGTATTCGGTAGTAGCTGTAGCGACAGCGCTTCCAATCTGGGAAGGAGGCGCTGACGCTCTCGTCGCCCACCGGGGCCGCGACGCCTTTCAGCCGCTTCTCCGCTTCGACACTGCTCGCCAAGCCCTGTGGAAAGGCCATGACGTCGCACATGTCAAGTCTGTAGTCTAGTATGTATGTTGTACACAGTGAAGGCATAGTGACTCACGTGTTGGTGCGCCTCGCGCGGGCTGACGCCTTGCTCCTTGATGAGTCGTCGGCTGCTGCGGTCGAGCTGCTGCGCAACCGCCTCTTCCGGCAGCCGAGGTCGGCACTCGGCGTGATGCTCGTTCTCCCCCTTGGGGCCCCTCTCGACCGTTCCGTCCCGGCCGCGCACGATCAGCGTCGGCGTGCGCCAGCGCCCCTGGTCGTCCTCCCGCTTATAGAGGTGGTCGCAAGGCGTGCAGCGGTAGTACGCGTCGCCGCTGGCGGCGCGCCGACTCAGCGTGTAGACGCGCACGCCGCCGCCGGGAGGCTGCTCGGGCACGACGATCGCGTTGCGCGTCAGCCGCATCGTCAGCGCCGTCGAGCACTGCTGCTGCACCACCTGACTGGCGACGTCCAATCCAATGTCGTCCAGCGCTGGTCCGTCAGACTCGGGCGCTGACGGGGTCCAGAGCGGCACTGTGCCTCCCACATCCGAGATCTCTGCGTCAACGTTGTCATGGGCAAGATTCCATCTGGTCGGGAGGTCGCAGTTTGAGTTCTCGACGCCGCTGTAGCCACGCTCGAGCGCTGACAGGGTTGAAAGCGGTCGCACGACAGTGCTGCTGCCATAGAGAGCGAGTGCGGTCTGGGCTTCGGGCAGCCATGTGCCAACACGAGAAGTCTCGTTGACGCCGTTTTCACAAGCGAGCTCTGCTGGGTTAAGGGGCGTTCTCCTGCCGACGTTTGAGATCTCAGTGCCGCTGCCACTGGGAGCGGGTGCCAGGTGTGGTGAGGCCTCGTCGTAGACTTGGTGGTCAAAGGCCTGCTTCGTCCAAAGGCCTTCCTCTCTCACCAAATTCCGCGCTGTGTTGCGCCTAGAAGTGGGCCTTGTTTTGGAACAGTTTCCGGTTCAACACCTACTTGTATGATGATAGCTGAAGGGGGCAACAGGCATACCTGTAACTGGGGGGTTCGGGGGGTTGGTGAGGGTTACCCTCCCCACTATTTTTCCACCCCCCAACCCAACTGCCCCCCCACCCGGCCCGCCGAATTTTACCAAGGGATTTTCACTCTGTCTAAAACGATAAAACGATGAAATGTTGGTATTTCAGTGTTATATGACCATAAAAACAGCTAAATAACACTGTTTAGACCCTATTTATACCCATTTTTGACCAAAAAGTACAAGCATAACTAAAAAAGGCCCGCTACCCCCCCCCCCTAACTTTTTGCTCCAGACACCCCCACAGAATTCGGCCATTTAGCCTACCCCCACTCTTCCAGAGCCGATTACAGGTATGGCAACAGGTGTTACAAGACCTAGCTAGACCCCCACAGAACACTACGCTTAGCCAACTTGTCTACCAATTACCATCCTCCCCAAAGGTTGTCTCTGGCAAACACGCACACCTCATACGTGTAACCGGGTCTGGAAGAGTGGGGGGGGGGGGGTAAATGGCCGAATTCTTGGGGGGAGGGCGTTTGGAGCAAAAGTGGGGAGTAGCTGGCCATTTTTTAGTTATACTGGTACTTTTTGGTCAATGGGTAAAATTAGGTTAACAAGACAGGGTGAAAATCCCTTGAGAAAATTCTGGGGGTTGGGGGTGGAAAAAATAGTGGGGCCCAAACCCCCCTCCCGTTACAGATATGATCCCCCCCCCCAAATACAGAAATCATTCTCAGTAAGAGGATTGGTATGGTCACCACCACAAACGCATACATTTTATTCGAAACTCGAGTTCGCGTCTTTGTAGACCCCTTGCCCCGAGCGTTGCAGCGTATTCGGTAGTAGCTGTAGCGACAGCGCTTCCAATCCGGGAAGGAGGCGCTGACGCTCTCCTCGCCCACCGGGGCCGCGACGCCTTTCATCCGCTTCTCCGCTTCGATACTGCTTTCCAAGCCCTGCGGAGGAAAAGGACACAAAAGTCACTGAGATTTGGGCTACAGTAAAACCTTTACAAGTAAATAGGTGAATGCTATGACCAATAGGTGAATGCTAAGGAGGGCGTCCCAAGGGGGGGGGGGGCGGTCCTACGAAAGAATAAATCGGTACTCTGCAGTGAAATTTTAGAAAGAAATATGCTGTAAACCATTATCATGTGTACTTTTTAGTCAAAAATGCACAGAAAACGTAATATGAGCGCATTTTGCTCAAAACACTTTTACATTGCAGTAGGTAGGAAAAGTTCCCAAGAAGCCATCTGCTTGGCTGGGGTGGGGATGGGGGTGTCAAATCATGGGATGTGATGTGGATGGGTAGGAGTAACCATAACCAAGGTAGCCAGGCTTACAGGTTTTTTTTGTGGGTACCTCCCCCCCCCCTTTCCGAGTTCCAGATACTGTCTCCTCCCCCATGGGCCATGGCAGACAGTATCCAAAAGATTTCGAGGATGCCCCCCTGGACCTCATTTTCCAGAAGCTCAAGTCAATTTTCCACGTAAAAAATCGTAAAAAAAGTTGTCTCTGGCGGAGTATTCTTCAGTCACGTGTTGGTGCGCCTCGCGCGGGCTGACGCCTTGCTCCTTGATGAGTCGTCGGCTGCTGCGGTCCAGCTGCTGCGCGACCGCCTCCTCCGGCAGCCGAGGCCGGCACTCGGTGTGATGCTCGTTCTCGCCCTTCAGACCCCTTTCCACCGTCCCGTCCAGGCCGCGCACGATCAGCGTCGGCGTCCGCCAGCGGCCGCTCTTGTCGACCCGCGAATAAAGGTGGTCGCAGCGCGTGCAGCGGTAGTACGCGTCGCCGCTGGCGGCGCGCCGACTCAGCGTGTAGACGCGCACGCCGCTGCCCGGGGGCGGCTCGGGCACGACGATCGCGTTGCGCGTCAGCCGCATCGTCAGCGCCGTCGAGCACTGCTGCTGCGCCACCTGACTGGCGACGTCAACAGCGTCCTCGCCGACATCGTTCAGTTTCGGTCCATCAGGCGCGGGGCTCCAGAGCGGCTGCGTGCCGCCATCATGAGTGCTGTTGCCGACACGAGAGAGCGCCGGGCTGGTTGGGCGAACCCTCGTGTTGACCTCGCGGGTACCGCCGCCACGCGGCCGCTTGGCGCGGCCACGCGCGAGCACCGAGGGAATCAGGATGCGCCGCACGCTGCCGCCGCTAGCGAGCGTCATGGACTTTCGGAGCGGCGGCCGCCTGTTGACGTCGGCCATTTCGTCGGGGTCGACATGCGCGAACGTCGACAGAGTCGGAACAGGCCGCCGCGCGCCAGCGACCGACTTCTGCGCCTTTCTTCGACGACCCATCAGCCGGTAGCCCGTGCTGGCGTCACTGACGCGTCCGTGCAAGGTCGTCACAGCGACATCGTACCCCGTCGCTTCCTGAATTCGCGCTCCAGCTTTCTCTGCGAACATTTCGTCGGCTGACCCCTCTCAACCCTACCGAGATGGCGGCCGCCGCCGACCGCAGGGAGTGCTCTCCGTCGCGGTTCCGCAGGCCGTGCACGATTTGGCGCACGTCGTCCCGTTCCCAGACTTCGCGCGGCAAGCGCGGCCCTCGTCGCTGCATTTTCCGCAAAAGTTGCCTGTCGATTTTAACCTTTCAGTCAATCCAGTGGATAGGTAGGATAGGAAACTTGTGCAGAAGTCGCGTTGTGCGCAAAAGTAACTACAAACGATTACGGACAAGAGGGAAGCTCGCCAACAAAGTACTCTCCTCAAAACCGAGTCAACAAGGCTATTTCCAAAATATGCAACCGATACAAGCACAACCGATACAAGGGATCACTGTAGCTTAGGCTTTAGCTTAGGCTTAGGCTTAGGCTTAGGCTTAGGCTTAGGCTTAGGCTTAGGCTTAGGCTTTTGCTTAGGCTTAGGCTTAGGCTTAGGCTTAGAAGGCGGGAACAATAATCCCTTGTATCGGTTGTGCTTGTATCGGTTGCATATTTTGGGAATTGCCGTCAACAATCCTGCCATTGATACTCGATGCACGCAATGCAAGCAGTGCGTGCGAAGCATGCACGGGGTAATGTCAAAGCGCGGGGAGCATGCAGATGGGCTGAAGGTTGGGCTGAGATACTGCATTAATTTTCACTAACAACCCGTGCCCAGTGGCGTAGCCGGGGGGGGGGGCCGCTTGCCCCTCCCAAAATTATTATGGAGAGGCGACAGGGGGCGACACGGGCAAGCTAAGCCTGATCTCGTCTTAGCCTAAGCCTAAGCAAAAGCCTAAGCCTAAGCCTATGTCTAAGCCTAAGCAAAAGCCTAAAGCCTGAGCATAAGCCTCCCCCAAGTAGATATCAAATTGGCTGCCCCTCCCAAATGTGCCCCTCCTACCGTATTGCCCCGCACGGTTAGATTTACCCATTGCATGCGTTGATTGCAAACGGTGCGTTAGCGGTGCTCAACTGGAAACAAACGATGCTCAACTGCAAGTACGGTACCGCCCAATTCAAATACGAGTACGTGCAACGTGCTAATCGTACAAGTTCGTATAGATAAAAATGTGCAAAATATACGGAATATATACAAAATTCCTCGGGCCATGGCGTTGTCTGTATGCGGCGCACCTTGCGGCGGCGGCGACGATGACACGCAAATGCACCTTCTTACGCGAATAAATACTTAATGAGATTCGCATAAGCAGACGTGCAATGCGAACGAGGCGCATGAGATCACGAGTCACCACGTCTGCCGGTCGTAGAACAGCAGGTAGGCTTCCTGGCTGTCGAAGGCGGCCCAGTCGGCGTCGGCGCCAAGCTGCACGACGCTGCTGTCGTTGAACCGCCACCAGGAGCCCAGCTCGTCGACTAAGCAGTCCGCCGTGTAGTGGCCGCTGTCGACGCTCGCCCCCCAGTGGTACTACACAACAAACCAGCAGCTGTGGTGAATGTCACTCAACGTGAAAATGAGCGCGCACTTACGACGACACTTCTCAGTCGGTACTTGATCGGCAGTGGAGTGGGCCTTGCTGCGCGACAGCGGCGTTGACGAAGGGCGCGACGTCCAACTGCTTGGGCACGTCCACCGC
The DNA here is from genome assembly GCA_030248085.1 of Paralinhomoeus sp. GSCO2_6. Classification (NCBI taxonomy): domain Eukaryota; kingdom Metazoa; phylum Nematoda; class Chromadorea; order Monhysterida; family Linhomoeidae; genus Paralinhomoeus; species Paralinhomoeus sp. GSCO2_6. The sequence goes on along the minus strand of JASAMY010001869.1, from coordinate 33,270 downwards.
AACGCCCACCTTGTTCAAGTTCGCGTCAAACCTACAATTCAGTGGCAAAGCAAAGCGTCTGATTGGCATACAGGGAATCGTTCAATGACACCGTTTGAGGTGGACGGCCAGGCACGGCGGCGGAACACCCAGGCTCAGCTGGCCGGTGCGGCGGTCGGTGGCGGCGCAGCTGGGGCAGGTGTCGTCAGTGCGCGCCTCAGGGTCGAAGTAGGCGTTCAAGCAGTCCTCTGAGAACGGAAGATCTGCACACCTGAACACGCATTCTCGTTGGGATACCTGAAGTGACGATGGCTCGGATGCCAGCCCCAAGGACAGCTCTGTGATGGCATCCATGTTGAAGACCTCGGCGCCGCACGCCTCACAACGAACGCACGTGCACAGGACGCCCTATGGCAAGGTAAATTAGCGTTTGTGCTTGACGTGGGCAAATAAAATGCACACTTTGAAGACGTCGCCGACCGCTGAGCACTTGGAGCTGGAGAAGAGTCGGCTGATGAGCGCGTCGTCGTTGGCGCCGAGCAGGCTGGCCGCGTGCAGTCGCTGCACCGTCGCCTGGGCCGAGGCCGTCAGCCGCTCGCCCGTCGCGGCCATCAGCTCCCAGTCGACGCACTCGACGAGCAGGTTGAACAGCTCCTGGGCGTCGTGCTGCCGGCTTCTGTCAGCAAAGCCCCACGCCGCCGGAAGGGAGCTCTGAAGAGGAAACGCCGTGAGAAAGCGGCCGACACGCTAGAGGCTTACCAGAAGCTCTGTCAGCTCGGCTGGGGTCTTGCGCCGCAGCGACTGCAGGATCGAGACGAGGCTGTCGAGCCCACAGTCGACGCTTTTGCCCACAGTGTGGCCGGTCAGCTCCTAGAAACAAAAGAAAATGTACAATTACAATCATTTCATTTACAAATAATTAGTGAATGCCGTACGCTGATTTCTTGGGCGGCTGGACGTGCCACTCCGCATTTCTTCCAAGATCTCGCGCACATCTTCCCGAGCCCACACCTCCAGCTCGATCTTGCGCTTCATGCCTTCATCACTTGAGTGGGTTCAATCAAATGTAACAGCCAAAGACAAAACCAATATGGCGCAGTTGCGATGTGCAGTTGAATTTGAATATTCGCTTCGTGTTCGCACATATAAAAACACGCAATTCAGCGTAGGATACGGGTGTCCGGCTGCTGTCCGGCTGCTGTCCGGCTGGAGTTGAGCATCGCCAACATGCGTTGCAAACGCCTTAATTTTGAAGTTGTCGTCGTTGGTTGTTCATTCAGGATGGAGACGCCCCAGTCGTGCACGTTCGGGCCGGCCGAGGACAGAAGGCTCGTCGACTTGTACTCGACTTTTCGGAGCGAGCTGCGCGTCACGGAGAGAACTGTCGCTGCGCAGTGTCGGCGCAGGCAGAAGTGGGTCGAAATTACCGCCCTCATCAACGCCGAGTCGGGCAAGCAGTTCAAAGTCAAGCAAGTGCGTGCTCGGTGTTCGGTGGCAATATTTTTCCCGTACACTGCATGGAGCACTTTTAGGTGAAAAAGCGCTGGCAAAACATCAGAACGCGCACAATGTCGGCCAGTGCGAAGGCCAAGAAGCCTAGGGTCCACCAGCCGGGTGGCAGCGTGGGAGGAGGAGAGTCGATGCCGACGCTGTCGCAGACGCAGCAGGCAGTGATGGACGTAGAGGGATCGTCGCACGCGATCGGCAGCATCGAGGGTGGCCTTGAGACGTTGCTGTTCGCACCGCCACCCGGCCTGGTGGCGATCGAACCGAAAAACACGGTTGGCAGTCACTCTAAGCTTTATATTGACACTACCAGACATCACCAGGCCGCAAACAATCACGAAGATCGGGCGGGTCAGTATCACAATGGCGTTATTCTCCCGCGAGGGAAGGTGGGCATAACTGTAACCGGGTCTGGAAGCATAGGTGTAGATTGGTCCAAAAGCCAGGGGGGGGGGTGTCTGGGGGTTTCGAGGGGGGTCTAGAGCCGTCCCGGATAAAATGACCGGGATCGAGAATTTTGGAGGAGGGGTGGTTTAAGTGGAGGATTTTGCACCCTAATAACGTGTAAAATGGGTCAAAATAAGGTCTAAATACCACTTTTCAGGCGTTTTTGGGTCATACTACACTGAAAAAGAAACAAAGACACGCATCTTTACCCATTTTTTTAATATTGAGGGAGGGTTTCCCGCAAGTTCTCCAGGATGGCGATGGCCAGGGGGGGGGGGGGTCGCTCCCCCAAAAAATCGGGACCGCCGTAGCCAGGGTGGGGTGAAACCCCCCCCCCTCCCCTAGACCACCCTGAGCCCACCTCTGTCTGGGAGAGTGGGGGGGGGGGATAAATGGCCGAATTCTGGGGGGTGTCTGGACTCTGGAGCAAAAAGTGGGGGGTAGCTGGCCATTTTTTGAGTTTACTGGTACTTTTTGGTCAAAAATGGGTATAAATAGGGTCTAAACAGTGTTATTTAGCTGTTTAATGGTCATATAACACTAAAAAGTCACTGAAATACACCAACAATTACTCGCTTTTATCGTTTTAGACAGAGTGAAAATCCCTTGGGCAAATTCTGGGGGGTTGGGGGAGGCGGTCGAAAAATTCTGAGGCCCCAACCCCCCCCCCCCAGTTACAGGTATGAAGGTGGGCTGCACCCTGGTGAAGCCCTGGAGCCGCCCTATACCAAGGCGATGAGAGCGTTCATCCTTCTGCCCAAGGGGATTACTCACTCAGTGATCTCGGTGGAAGGGAGTTGGACCGCGACCACGAGCGCGCATCGAGACGTTACCACTGAGCCACTCGTTCTCAATCATTCAGCAGTGGCTCCACACCAACTCGTGTGCAGCATGTTGTTCCACGGCCTTTATAGGGCACAGCCGACCGCAGTGTCGACGAAGAGGCAGCGAGCGTGTCGACGGCAGCGCAAATGGCACCGGCAATGACGTCTGCCCTGCCAGCGTCGAGACTGACGCCAGCCGACTACTGGCCGCCACAGCAAGCCGTCCGGAAGAAGAGACGCTGCTCGGTCGCGTCCCTCCAGCGACAGGTGCTCGAGGCGCAACTGGAGGCGGCGCAGGAGACGTCGAGGGCGCAGAGGGCGCTTGCGGACAACTCCGCTACCATGGTCAGCATCGCCACCGATATCGCGGAAGCGCTGTGGTGGATGACGGGATCGGCACATGGCAGGCCCCGATGAGACATGTTTTCGTTGGCTGGTTGTGGTTGTGGTTGTTGTTGGATCAAGGGTAGCGCTAGGATACCCTCCATATGATATGTTCTAGGCGATTGATATATGCTATATGGGTCGTCAATGGCCCATTTGGTAACATGCTCCCCCATGACGCCTTCCTGCCTTGTTGGGGCACTTGGCATAACTAGCCACAAGGGCTGACAAACACATTCCAAAGAATCACTAGCGGATCCAGGATTTTATCACAGAGGGGGTGGGGGGAAGGTCAATTTTTTTATCGCAGTTTATCCGAAAACGTCCAGTTTTGGCCCTGGCGATCAGCACTTGCTTTGTTATCACTACTTGCAACACACAATCGTGAGTTGCAATAGAACCACAGCGCCGCAGGCGAAAATTGTACGCTTCTGAGTGCCTTAATGCAAGGACAAAAATCTGCCCACTTTCCCCCTGTGCTCATCCTTCTATCCTTCTTCTCCTCCTGAGCTCTCCCTCCCCCCCCCCCTCCAAATCTGAGCTGACTGGACGTGAGACCACCCTCTCCCTCCTTCTGGATGCGCTAGTGGGAAGAATGCCATTTGCAATCTATGGCAATCTAATCTATGCAAGAAGATCCACTGACATTGCAATCCTCTAGCGGGTCCCACTGGCGGATCCAGAAAAAAATTTCGGAGGGGGGAAGAATTTTGCAGAAGGGAGGACCTTGTTGAACTTTTTGGATGTTGGGCCATTTTGGCAGTGGTTTGGACACCTAATCGGTCCATTTTCGACGATTAACGAATATAAACGGCGCCGCAGGCGAAAATTTTGCTGTTTTCGACCACCTACAAGCAATTTTATGCTGAAAACTAGGCCCACTAGACGCGTTCCTTCTCCCACCGCCTATCCCTTTCCCCCTTTTCCCCCCTAGATTTCCGATTTCGGGAGGGGGAATTCCCCCTTTCCCCCACCCCTGGATCCGCCAGTGGCGGGTCCATCAAAATTCAAACCCAAAGAAGCATGCGTGCGTGCTTCTCTACAACTAGGCAATTCATTGCCACATGATCATCAGGTAACAGGCTGGCAATGTTGCGAATGTACTCTGCCGAGAAGTTCGTAGTGGCGTTGCGGTTGTTAGTTGTTTTTGTATTCCTGCGGATTGAACAAGTCTTTGTGTCGCTTCCACTTTCGCCCACACACGTCAAACAGTAGCCGCAAATCTGGCAGCTAATGAATCGAAATCTGTGAGATGTAGACCGCTCTCGATCAGGCTGCGTGATTGTAAGTACAGCTGGGACAGCGACATTGCTCTCGAGTCGTCGGCTGGAGACGTCAAAACTGGAGGCCGGTTGTATCGGTTGCACGTTTTCAAATTGCTGTAGGACGCTTACATTCCGTTTTACCGCTTGTATACAACCCGCTAACCAACAGCAAAATGTACAAACATTGTAGTGGATGTATTCTGCTTTTTGTGTTTCTTGGACTTTTCTGGCTTAACGAGACGGCGCCTCCGAAGAAACGTGCTCAACCTGCCAAAGTGCGTCCTTTATTCCTGCGCGCGTGCGTGCGTGCGTGCTCTTAATGGCACAAGGACTATTCAAGGTCCTTGATTCAGGTTCTCAAGAAGGTTCCGACCCTAGTCAAGCCCGCAGTTCACTTAGACGCCTTGCCCGTTCAGCCCGATGGAAAAATCAATGGAAAATATCGACAGGAAGCCTTGTTTGGCAAAGATTTTGGTGATTTGCCAGCCGATTTTGAAAAAGATCTCGCAAATGCGCTGGAAAAACAGCAGGACATTTTCGACGCTTTTGGGGAAAGCAATCAGAATGGGTTGACCAACGAGCAAGCGGAACACATGATTCGACAACTCGTTGAGAGGTGAGTTTTTTAATTTAGTTTTTTTATTAATTTTATCTATTTTTATCGTTTACCTCCAGCATCAATCTCCGTATAGAAAGTTTCGTTTTATTTTGTCGGAATTGAATGCTTTAGTGTCTAAATTCAGCGCCGACACAAATAAAGATGGAAAATTGTCGTCGGATGAATTGGAAGCGAAAATTCTGGAAAACACAAAGCACCATTTGGACGAAGCAGTGAAAGAAAATTCCGATCTCTTCAAGGCGGTTGATCAAGATAAAGATGGTGCGCTTTGGGAATTTTTAATCGCCCATGTCCTTTTGGGGAAATGAGCGGTTTACCCCCCCCCCCCAATACTGTAGGTGTCCTGACATGCCTGTAACTGGGGGGTTGCCTACCACCCACCCACTCGGAAGTTTGCCCCTCCCCACCCCCCAAACCCAACACCCCAGAATTTTTCTGAACTTTCCCAACTTGTCTACAATTATAAAAAGTTGTGTATTTTTTGTCTCTTTCAGTGTTTTTGACCATAAAACAGGTAGATATCGCTATTTCAACTCATTGACCAAAAAGTGCCTATTCAGACACTATTTTGGTGCGCTTTGTTCCGTTCTGACACGCCCCTCCTTCCGAATGTGCGTGCCGCCAACCCCCCCCCCCAGAACGCTTCAAAAACACACCACTCCCCCCCCCACTTCAAAAACCACGATTGCATGCATGGGTGTCCACGTAAATTGGCCTGAGTGATGGGTGGCTTGCTTTGTTTCGAACGCTGCTGCGAAAACGAAATTTTCCGCGGATCATCATACAACGAAGTGACGTGATCCTTATCAATGCTTTCTTATGCATCCTATGAAACATTTTATGGGCTCCATCCTTAGCATACTCTCCGTTTAGGCATACTCACATGGCAGGAGTACCACTATCACTTCCTCACGGAGCACAAACTCATGTCTGAAGGCAAGGCGAAGCAGCACGACGAGAGCGAACACAGCGTCAGAGGTGGGGGCTGAATTGGTTTTGCTCAGCACGCTCTGCCACGCGTAGCTGCAGTATTATTTGTCTCATGGTTGATCAAAGGGGGGGTCTAGAGCGTCAGGAATGGTGTAAGCTAAGTTGAAAAGTTCCCTGGGGTGTGGTAGTTCGGACAATTCGGTGGAAGCTGTGCAGTTACTTTTGCAGAGCAGGACCGTATCGAGGACCAACGCGAGGCGTTCGAAGAGGCGATGGAGACGCGCAAGAAGGACGGCGCCCCTGCAGGCCTGAGCGAGAAGGAATTCCTCGTCTTTCGACACCCCGAGCACTCCCAGAGGTCATTCAAGAGGATGGTACAAGGCATCGTCGCCTCCATGGGTGAGGAGGTACAGATTCGGGGTCGATTCCAGTCTCTCGCTGTCCGGTCGTACCTGAAAACGGGTCTGGAAGAGGGGGGGGGGGGGGAATGGCCGGATTTTGGGGAAGGGTCTCCAGAGCAAAAAGGGGGGGTGTAGCTGGTAATTTTTGGTGGTTATGCTGGTGCTTTTTGGTCAAAAATGGATATAGGTAGGGTGACAATCCCTTGGTAAAATTCGGCAGGGGGGGTCTGGAAAAATAGTGTTGAGCCCAGCCCCAAAGTTACAGGTATGTGTCCAGTGGGCTCGGCCGCGCGCCCCCCCCCCCCCCCTCAAGGAATGGACTTGAAGGAGGTGAGGAACCCCATGGGGTTGGGTGTAACGAAGGTTTGGGGGGGGGATGTACTGTTAACTCAAAGTTAAAATATTGGCAGAAGAATGGCAGAGACGTGGGAGAAGTGTGGTCTCCGCAGGGGGTGAAGTGGTGAGATGGGCTAGGTTTTTGCCTAGGCCTGTCGTATCGCTGGTTCAGACCACGACGGCGACGGTCGTTTGTCGGCGTCGGAGTTCGTCCGGCCCTTCCCGGGCGACCTGGTCGCGCAGCGGCGCTTCGTCCAACTCGAGGCGAACAGCGAACGCGAACGCCGACGCGAATTCCAAGAGTCCATCGACGCCGACGGGGACGGATTCGCCACCGCCGAGGAATTCGAGAGCTACTCCGATCCCAGCAACTCCAAGCATGCCCGGCAGGAGGTGGTGGTGGGGGGGGGACTGAGTGTGAGTTTGGGGAGCATTCCACCCCCCCCCCCCAGATCGGGGACTGGGCATTCCCCACTGGTCCGGTTTTTTTTGTGTGGGGCCGCTTCTATGATCGCGGTGGCTTCTCTCTCTGTCTCTGGCCCACATAATTGGCCGCTGCTAGTGAGATATGAGACCCAGTTATCCCAATCCTGGGGTGCTGGCTCCCCTAACGTGCGGGAATGGTTACGTGTAGACTTTATTTTTCATTTATACCCATTTTTGACCGTAAAGTACCACTATAACTCGAAAAAATGACCAGCTACCCCTCTCCCCACACTTTTTGCTCCAGACACCCCCCAGAATTCGGCTATTTGCTCCCCCCCCGCTTTCCCCCCCCCCCCTCTTTCAGGCCCTGTTTACAGGTATGGGGTACGCTCGAATGCGACCGCGCCATTGCAGGTGCGTCGTATGATCGCTGACGCGGACGACAATGGAGACAAGTTGCTCTCTTTGGAGGAAATGCTCAAGAATAAGGACGCCATCTTGGACAGCTCCCTGGTCAATGTTAAGAAGAATTTGCACGATGAAATGTGATGTGATACGCCAGAAAAAAAAAGGAAAATGTATTTTATTTATAAAAAAGTGCCAAACGCTTGCCGAGTGATATATCAAAGTGGAGAAGGCTGCTCAACACCTCTGGTCCGTTGATGCATTCCATGCGCCCCTTGTGTTATTTGTTGCGAATAAATGCTGTGTAAGTGGTCAGAGTGGATTTCGCCAATTGTACTACATTTGCGAATTTTACTACATCTGATTCTCATCATGCCGCACACATACGCTTACCTGTAACCGGAAATTGGGCCTGGGGAGGGGGTGAAAATCTGGAGGAAAGGGGGTCTGGGAAAGAAAAATGGCACTTTTTGGTCGATTTTTTGGACAAAAATACACTGTAAAAACAGTAAAGTAGGCGCTTTCTGGTGGGGGGGGGGGTATGGTTGCACAAACCTGGAAGGGGTTGGGGGTAGGGTCAAACCCAGTACCTGGGGTGGGAAACCCCCAAACCCCCCCCCCCCCCCGTTACACATGTACATACACATCGCCAACCCACCCCCCCCCCCCACACGCATGCATACACTCTTGTCTCATACTTTCATGCAGACCTGTAGCCCCCCCCCCCCTCCAAATGGAGCAATACAGATAGATGGTGAAAGTGCCACTTTTGTGTTATATTACCAAAATAGCGCTTCTCCCCCTCCTAGAAATGCAATACAACCCTTTCCAAACTCGGTTTGTCCTCATCACAATTTTACTTCATATCCCTTATGTTGTGGATTGTAGTTTGTAATCGAAGAGAAAAGCCCAACTGCTTGTCACATCATTTGTTTCAGCTCGCCCTGCCTGACACCATGTACCGTCTGGTCTGTGCAGTGCAGCACTACGCCTGGGGCAAGAAGGGCTCAGAGGGCGAGGTGGCACAGCTGTGTGGCAGTCCCCCTGACGACAGCAATGTGCCCTATGCCGAGCTCTGGATGGGTACCCATCCCAAGGGTCCTTCCATGGTTGTTGACAGTTCAACTAACAAGGACAGACCGGCTGGTGGTGACTCGGCACAACAGAGGAGTCTGCAAGAGTTCCTGTTTGAGAGACAGGAGCTGGTGGGTGGGAAATTGTTGGAGAAGCTCAAGGAGCAGGGAATGCTGAGTGAGAGCAAGGGTGTGCAGCTGCCATTCCTCTTCAAAGTGCTCTCCGTGGATCAAGCACTGTCAGTGCAGGTCAGTGTCTAAGTGTGCATGCATGCAAGTGCTGGCCATACCTGTAACCGGGTCTGGAAGAGTGGTGGGGGGATGGGGTAAACAAACGACCGAATTTGGGGGGTGTCTGGAGCAAAAAGTCGGGGGTAGCTGGCCATTCTTTGACGCTACTTTTGGTACTTTGGATACTGGTACTTTTTGGTAAAAATGGGTATAAATAGCATCTAAACATTTAGCTGTTTTATGGTCATATAACGCTGAAAAGCACTGAAATACACCAATAGTTACTCACTTTTATCAGTTTAGACAGAGTGAAAATTCCTTGGAAAAATTCTGTGGGGGTGTTGCAAAAATAGTGTTGGTGGTAAACCCCCAACCCCCCCTTTCCCCAGTTACAGGTATGGTGCTGGCCCCTTGACCAATTGTTGGTCTAGTCAGGTTGTGCCTTTTCTGGCACTGTTGAATACTGCTCGTCATGCTGTGTGTAATTAATTCTTGCTTGCAGGTACATCCCACCAAGCAGCAAGCCGTTGAACTGCACCAATCAGACCCAAAGAACTACCCTGATGCCAATCACAAGCCGGAGATGGCCATTGCCCTAACCCCATTCGAGATGCTCTGTGGCTTTCGACCAAAGACCGAGATTCTGCGCCTATTGGCCAGCTGTCCTGAGCTCCAGCCTCTGATTGGCCAGCCGCTCGTTGAGGCATTTAAAAAGGACCAATCAGAGAGTGGAAGCAGTCTGCGCGAGTGCTTCCTGGCACTGATGATGGCGCACGAGCACTTGGTGAAGGAAGCAGTTGGTATGCTTGTGAGCAGACTTGGGAAGGACAAGAGGGTGGATGAGGCATTGGCCGAGGAAAAGGATCTGATCTTGGTGAGAGTGCCCGGAGCATATGTGTAACTGGGCAGGGATTGCAGTCGGCAAGTTTACACCCTCTGCGTTCTGCAACCACCCCTTGCCTGCCCCCAGATTTTTTCTGAAGTTTTTCAACTTGTATGCAATTATAAAAAGTAGTGCATTTTTCGTATTTTTCAGTGTTTTTTTTTACTGAAACACAGCTAAATAACGGTATTTATAGCCAGTTTTGACCCATTTGTAACTTAAAAGTGCCTATTTAGACATCATCTAGGTACATTTTTCCTTCTGACGCCTTTCCTCCTTCAAAGCTGCTTACCCCCCCCCCCCCCCCTGGACCAGCTTGTTTTTGGAGCAAATACCAAAACAGTAAAAAAAAAACAGGTGACCACATGCTAAACTTGCAGTGATTAATCACTCATACCATGTGAACACTGTTCCTTGAAGTCAGTCACACACTTTGGTTGGAGTGGTTCTATCTGATGGCTATCAAATTCAATGGTTAGCAGTGTGTATTTCTCATTGCACAGCATCACAACAGATCTAGTTTCTCCTTGTCAACCACTGTTGCTGTTGTTGTGGATTGGGTGATTTCTGGGCAATATGCAGCAGCTTTTTGATTGCCCTGTTGAAGTCCCTGGCTTGCAAGTAGATGAAAAACTGAGCTGCCGAACCAATTGAGAAGAGCAAGTCAACCTTTCCAGCATGGTCTCTGAGAGACTGAACTGAGACTCTGCGTAAGATGTAGAAAAGCAGAGATCTTGTAAAGAATGTGCCAACATGCACAGCAAGCAGCAAGCCTACCATGGTGGTCATGCGTATCTGAATGACAGCTTTGATTACAATACTGCTGTAATATTGACAGGCGAAGGTGTAGTCAGAGCTAAGGCCGATTTACAGCCGCCGGACCCGGTCACGGACCCGGCCCCGGACTCGGACACGGAGTCCGTCGGTCAAAAGGCGCGTTTACAGCTGCCGGACTATCCGCCGGTCTTTTTTTAGAAATGCGCGCCTACACCCTCTTTTGAACGTTTACTTTTGTCGGTACGGTAGAAAACAATTCGAAACAAGCCTCGGCGCGACGATCGGCCAGCTCAACAGCGCCACCTCAGAGCTCAGCGAAAGCACTATTATAAAAGAAGAACAAAAATTACGTTCAATTCTAGCTCTCCCGCCCGGCAGCAGCGGCCAGAAACTTCCAAGTGCGCTGACAGAAACTTCCAAGTACCAAAAATTGGGCAATATCTGTACTCGGAAGGCGTTTCCGCCAGATTCAAAAAAAGACCGCGGACTAGTCCGCGGACTTTATTGAAAGTTGGTCAACTCGAGTCCGGCGGATAGTCCGGCGGACTATCCGGCGGCTGTAAATCGGGCTTTAGTGACACAATGTTGAATGAAGCTGACACTTGCCCCAATTTCTCACCTGAATGCTCTTGAACAAGCCTCCCAAATCCTCTCCTAGCCGCCTTTGTGCAACAAATTTCCACCAGCTTATTGTAAGCACTGCTACATACAAGATGGCCACCAGTGCATTCATCAAATTCGTTTTGATTTGCTGAAAGATCTGGACTGGTCTGTGAACCACTTGTGGGATTGAACAAGGTGATATCAGTTTGTCATAGTCAATATTGTAGAATGCCAGCAGCAGGTCATGCAACACAGCATCGATTATGACGAGTAGAAGCAGCCCAGCAATGTAAACCTTGTTCAGTTGGACCTTGTAGAATACAGGTGCGCTGACACAGAGCAGTCTGTCAAGTGCTATGGCAATGCTGAGGCCAAATGTGGCTCTGGAGCAAAAGAATGGGATCATTCGCATAATGAGACAGTGTTCTTTGCTGAAGAGTACTGGCTCTCGAGCTAGCAGCATGTAGATCTTCCACAGCTCTTCAGGAATTGACCAAAGTGACAGTATGAGTTGGATACAAGAGAGTGCACTGAGGAGTGTCCACGTCTTTGTGTGCAGAGACTGAGGCCGATATGCAGTTTCTCTGAAGCATTTACTGTGGAGAGGCAGTGTGTGTACAGCAAGCTGTACATCTACAGACATGACTGAGAGTTCAAGGTGTTTATTCTGTACTATATTCACTGCATATTGGCCTTGTTCTGGTAAACTGTCAACAAGGTTAGGGTGTGTAAAGCTGCTCCACAGACATTGAACATGGTGTCAGCGACTCGAACCTCGAAGTTCTGAGCTAGCCAGGCAATTGCAGAACTTTGTAGTGTGGATAGATTTGCCATGATAGCTTTAAGAGTTGTTCACAGTGTGCTATGTAGGATTAGAGATGGTTTCAGTTTCGAAAATAATTTTTTTTTATTAAAAAAGAAATTTTTTTATTAATAAAAAAAAGTGAAAATTTTCTGTTTTTGTTGCTATTTTTTTGCGTTTTCCCGCTAGTTTTCACCAGTTTTGTGTCTTCTCTTCAAGATTGTGCCTGATACAGTGCTAAATTTGGCCCTTTGGTGCATTTAAGCATTGAATGTGGACATAGGTACATGCCACCACGTTACCTGTGTGGTATACATGTTGTACATTGTACATACAATTGCACATTGTGGTGCACCTGTGTGTTTAAAACGAGCAATTCATGCATTTGCATGGCCATTTATGCGTTTAAGGATAGAATAGGGACACAGGTACATGCCGCCACGCGCCCTGTGTGGTATATACGTTGTACATTGTACATAGTATGTACATTGTAGTGCACCTGTGGGTGTAAAGCAAGCTATTCATGTATTTGTATGGGCATTCAATGCATTTGTGGATCACAATAGCTCTGAAACACACTCTACAAGGTATATTTACACTAACATATGGCACCTTACATCGCCTGAACCCTCCTTTAATTTAGAAAAGAAAATTTTTTTTGTAATTAAAAAAAAATTTTTTTTTAATAAAAAAAAAATGGCCGATTTTTTTTTCAAAAACCATCTCTATGTAGGATGTAGCTGCAGCTTGTTGTAGCTAGCTGACAGACAACTATTGACCATAGAGAGTAGCACCCCTTCAATGGCTAAGACTAGAGCCAAGAGGCCCAATTAACATACTTAGCTAACGGACAAGCAAGGTCTTTGCACAAGAGGAGCCAGTGCACCCATTGGTGCCTTGTTAATTCTGATTTGATTTCCCCTCCCCAATCCCCTAGTTTGCAGTGAAACCAAGCAGGTGAGAATCATTCACCTAATTTTAGCGAAACAGATTTCGATATTAAAGATTGGCACGATTGACCACTTACTATTTCAGCTGGGATTGCATATTGGCGTTATTCTATCTGTGTACACGGCACGGTGCGCAGCCAGACACACACATACACGTAACACAAATACTCCCTCCCTTGCCAGTAACTGTGAAGGGGTTGGGGTGGGTGGTAATGGTACCTTTGGGCTTTCTCTCAACATTTTGATCTCCCACACTTCGCCCTCACCCACCAGAAGGTGCTCTGCTACCCGTGTTGTTTGCTCTGCTACCCTTTCTCCATATACAGTCAAGTGCGTGTAATCCGGATCGTTTGGATCGATAGGCATCTGGATTACCCACACTTGACTCTACACGCGCACGTATTTAGACAGGCACACAGAGAGAAACGAGACATTGAACCATCTTTTAGCGTCTCCATTCTCAACACCCTTATGATGTTGGCGTCTTGTGCTCGCTGTTCCTCAACCACTTCGTGCTTCAGCCTGGTGAGGCCTCTTTTCTGGGGCCTAATGAGCCTCACGCATACCTGAAGGTGCAACACGCCTTTGCTAATTACGCAAAGAAGCGCGAATTCAATCGTTTTATTCGCAGGGCGACTGCATAGAGTGCATGGCCTGCTCCGACAACACGATCAGAGCTGGACTGACACCGAAATTCAAGGATGTCGTCACGCTGTGCAAGTCGTTGACCTACCGGTCCATTTATTCCACCATGGATGCATGATGTGTGCTTGTGCCTACCAGAAACGATTTCCTTGCAGCATGGGTCCTGTTGAGGCGAACAAATTCTCTTTTGAGCAACTGGACCCAGCTGTCCGTGTCTACGACCCACCCTGTCCCGAGTTCACAGTTCACAGGGTGGAGGTCGGCCCACAGTCGTCGAATGGCGCTTACCAATTCGCAACACTGGACGTCTGCAGTATTCTACTGGTACTCAAGGGCTCCTTGCGGCTCGACAATTGCCAACCTGCGAAAACCACTGAAAAATGCCAAATCAAATCCCTGAAGAGGGGTGACGTGGTCCTCGTTGCAGCCGATACGCAAATTGGGGGTACGGTTGGAGAAGAGGGCCTGCTCGCATTCAGAGCGTTCTGCCCAGTGGGGTAGTCCGTGCAAAGTCCGTCTCTTACAGTATGAGTGCAAGTGCAAGTGTTCTAGATGTTTGTTTAGATACGTTTGAAAATGATTCAAATTCGAAATGTCGCGCACACGCTGTCGAGTTTGTGTTGGAGTACTACAACCCGATAGAGGACACTTCCACTTTCTGATTATCGCCTCCCCCAGACCCTAAACAGTCACTGATGTATCCAGTGTAGCGTAGCGGTTGTTCGTGACTTTTTGCAATATTGGAATGCAACATGTCGCGCTGGGATTGAATCGTGTCATGTGGTTCTGCGTGCATTCGCCACTGTTTTTTTTTTATTTTCTCGACTTTCGGCGGGTAGAACGTTACAAATTCAGTATCGAAATTGAGGAGACGCCTAACCTCAAATATTCGTAAGACGGAAGCAATAATTCTTACTTAATTTTGGGTTGGTCATGGCTCTACAATTCATGGGACCTACATGGTAATCATACCTGTAACTGGGTGGGGGGTTTGGGGGCCCGCACTATTTTTCCAACACCCACCCAACTCCCCCCCAACCCTCCCCCCCCAGAATTTTTCTAAGGAATTTTCACTCAGTCTAAAACGATAAAAGTGAGTAAATGTGGGTGTATTTCAGTGCTTTTCAGTGTTATATGGCCGTAAAACAGCTAAATAACACTGTTTAGACCCTATTTATACCCATTTTTGACCAAAAAGTACCAGTATAACTCAAAAAATGGCTGGCTACCCCCCCCCCCACTTTTTGCTCCAGAGACACCCCCCCAGAATTTGGCTATTTACTCCCCCACTCCCAGTTACAGGTATGATGGTTGCGGCCCCTCCCCCCTACAATTAGCCGCTTACCAGGGGTCTCTGAGTTTGTTATAGCCGTATAGTGCACCCCCCCCCCACATACACGCACCCACGTGGGTGTAGGGACTCTTGCCCCCCCCCCAACCTGCATCCACAGATACACCAACGGAGGGCCGTCTAGTCTATGGAAACAGATTCTGCATTTACGATTCACTGCGTCACATCTTAAGTTGTTTCTCCTTTTGCTGTTTCTGATTCTTCATATAATTTCTGCTCAGACAGTTCCATAACGACTGGGTGCCCTTCTGTTCCTTGTTCCCTCTTCAGACTCCAGTAAGATTGTCTCGTCATCCGTTTTGCGTTGACGCTCGCCAGTCAGTTCACGGAACACCGCCACCGGCTCTCGATGGCGCGTCTCCGGCATGATCGCCATCAGGACTACGGTAGTGCCGAAATTCAAAATCGCCCAGGGAAGCAGGCACAAGCTGCCGATGCTTTCCATCATCGGCGAGAACAAATACATTTCCGGAATAGTCACCGACATGCAGACGACCTCGCCGCAACTTTGCGCAGCCGCGCGTGTTGCCTGATCCGCCATCTCGGAGGGCAGCATCTGTACAGCAGAGAAGTGACGTTCGGAGTTTGAACTTTTGCGGTGAATCGAGCGGCAGCACACTGCTAACAGAAAATCGGCAATTTTGACTTCATAAGTTGCATTGCTGTTCAAAGTTTTCAGGCTGAAATTGTGACCCTTTCTCCAGCTGTATCCCTCTTCCAATAGTGCCCTGGCAGTCAAGGGTTGAAACAACAGTGCTTATTTACAACCTTGAACCGCCTAAGAACCTCCTGACGCAAAAACAACCGAGAGACGTTTGCCAGTTTCTACCGTAAACATTCTCCGATCACAAATTTTCATTGAACTCTCTGATTCTGCTGCGTAACTGCCAATACCACCATTTATACGCTCACCTGGGACACGTCTCTCGCGGCCGTAAATGTGACGGACGGCAGCACCACCAGCACCGTATATCCGTATGCCACCGTATATCCTGCCCATTCCTGTTGCACGAGGCCCAACAGGGAGGCGGAGCCGAAAAAGAGCGCCGTGAGCAACTGTCCTCCCAGAAAGTATGTACGTCTTTCGCGGCAGCCGCTCGCGAGGCCCGACAACAAGGCCGCCGTCATGACGAGCAGCGTGAACAGCTGCGCCGCGCTCTCTCGCAGACCCGACTTCATAAACAGCACTATAGAAGCGGCCAGGGTGTGTGCGTGTGCGTGCGTGCGTATACGCGCGCGTGTGTGTGTGTGTGTGTGCATTCTGCACATCTCTAAACGGAACGCGAAACGCACAGGTCGAGTACAAGGCCATGACGCTGGAGCAGCAGAGAGCGTAGGTACAGGAGACGAGGAAGAGGACGGCAAAGAAGCGGCGATAGCCCTTCGTCAAGGCCAGCGTAACCACCCTCCACGTGGACCATGGGCCGTTTGTTGCCGTCTGCCCTTCCTCGAGGCTGAATGAAAACCAGAGTACCTACAGCTCAGTGGCATGGCCCTATAGGCCCACCCATAGTCGGGGGTTCAACTCCCACCAGGGTCATTGAGCTACAAGACTGACCGAAGAGGTTGCGCTCCACCTCACCTAAGCTTCCTAAAGGGGCAGACAACGGCAATATGTTTCCACCCTCTACCCGCCCCAATTCTCGCTTGGTGTGCGGCCATTATGCTGTGTCGGCGGTGTCAAAATCAAGCTCAAACAAGCACGCACGCACACGATTCTGTCGATCTCTCGGCCAAGACTTTCTTCCTTCATCCCAATTGCCCTCAGTGCCTTCTTGGCCCCTTCCAAGTCTCGTTTTGTCAACAGCAGCCATCTTGGGCTCTCGGGCAGGGTTAGCAGGATCGCGAAAGCGAGCAAAGTCGGCCCCAGCATCGCCAGATACACGTAGTGCCATCGGTGGCTCGTGCCCAATAGCTTGTTGTTACTGTTAGCCAACAACGTGGCTATACAGGCGCCGACGGGTCGTAGTCCGATGCGCAGACTACAGGCGCTGCCTCTAAAATTTTGTTTCGGAAATTTTTTTTAATTCATCTGCAGAAATTTGCACCTGGGCCCGTATGCTGACAGATTTTCCACTCTAATTCGAGTTAGAGCGCTCTAATCTAATCCGGGTTCGCAAACGATGCGCCACTTGTATCCTTCAGCACGTAAGAATTAGAGTGGTATATGGTACTTTAATTGGATTAGAGCGCTTTAATCCAATTCAAGTGGGCTACTCTAATCCAATTCAAATGGCGCGCGTGCATAAGATTAGAGTGCCTCCGACCACTCCAATTCGAGTGTTTACAAAAAATGGCCGAGCCATTGGCGCCAAAGTGTAACTGTAAGGTGTTTCGAGATAAATAGTAGGATCCCCTAGAGGCACTGACAGATGTGGAGCTGTACGAGCGATTCCACACTTCGGCCGCGACACGACCGCATGCGCTTTCGCCGCGAGTCGCCAACACGTACTTCTGAATCCAATCCAATTCAAAGCACTCTAATTCACGTTGTCAGCATACGGGCGCTGCTTCTGTTGGGCGACAGCTCGACGATGTAGCACAGCACATTCCAATCGGCATAATCATCGTAGTGGCGACTCCGCACAGGAGGTGTCCTGAAATTGAAGTTGAAAAATATCGGTTCAGACTCGTACATGTGGGCGATTTAGTTATTGCGGTACCCGTTAATTTTACAGTGTCCAACCATACCACACACGAAGGCGACGGATGAGCGGATTGCGTACGGTAGCTGCTGGCAACGAGAATAGAGCTGCACGACACTGCAATCGGACCCAGCAATGAGGCTCTTTTTCTGCCGAGGGTCTCAGCTAGCCAGCTGCTAAAGAGAGAGCACAAAATAATGCCCAAAACCATTGGGACGACGAATATCAAGGGCACAAGAACGACATCTGCGTCGCGCTGAGCGCAAGGCTGTAGGTTTCCTGAATTGAATTTGGAACATTAGGAAATGTGCCAATTGCAGTTAGGTAGGTAGTAATTGAATCGCCAAGAAATGGCAATATGATGGCTAAGAACAGTGCTTGCTTGCCCACTCGAGGAATCGGGCACGAACGGAGCATGGAGCATCGGCATGGAGCATGCGAATACGCTTTATGTTTTTTTCTTAATTTTTCTACAAATTTTTTTTCTTTGTTGCAGCGCCTTTAGCGCGTACGAGTGCGTTTGCCTACATTTATGTGAGTAGGGGGGTCTGCTGGGTCACGAGCCTTGAGGTTGTCGCTGAGGAATGCCTGCAGGGTGGCCTGCATCGCGTTGGCCGCGGCCGACAGGTACATAGAACTGCTAGACGCCGCAAGACAACGACGTCGCCCCCGCGGCCGCTAGGGCCACTCGGCTATTCATGTTCGTCCTTTCCCAGTGATCAGCTCGTTACGACCGCTTTCCAGAACGTGACAAGGATTGTGATCATACCACCGGGAATTGTACCTAGTGGCCTGTTTCCATTTAAGTAGCTGCGATAAAGTTTCCAAAAAATTCTGGGGAGGGGTTGGGTGGGGTTTCACACAAACCTGGAGGGAGGGTTGGGGAGGGTGTGGGTAGGGTCAAACCTAGGACCTGGGAGAGGGAAACCCCACCCAAACCCCACCCCAGTTACACGTATGATTGTGATGTGATGCACTGCACCGTGTAAGCATGACGCGAGAATAAAGGAATCCCAACCCCCAGATATGGGGGGTTTGAAATTGTTGTGCATCCCATTACCGTACGGCACATGTTACTTACCGTACCTACATACATATACAATGTACATGTACAGACAGACCCGCCCTCCTGTCGCATTGTCAAAATCATAATTCGAGTCTGGTAGACGAACCGATGTTAAATCAAATTTTGGACGCTTGTTGCAGCAAGTGTTCAGCTTGGACTTTCGCAAGGTTTCAACTAAATCGGCTGCGCCATTTTTAGTCACACGTTTTCAAACTCAATGCTGAAGTCCATACTCTATACGTAGGTGTTTAAAATTTTGATTTTAATCGGTTCGCCCAGACCCGAGTTATTCTTTGACAAAGTGGTGCGCTATTGCGGGTGGGTGTATACACCCTGTGCAGTGCATGGGCCATTGATGGCCTCCTAGCGATGCCCTAATCCAACAACCAACAACGTGCACACAAAGCGTAAGATACATACATGCCAGCAGCACGACGTTGCGCGGAAACGCCCTCTCTGCGTTCTCTGCGTGCACGAGCATGGCGAGTGTAAAATTACGACACAGTGTAAACAACACACGCGCACATTCGCGTCTAAGAACAAATCAAGTGCCTAACGCTAAAGGCCAAAACACACGCCACCGTTCCGTCCCGTGCCGCGCCGTGCTGTCCTGCAGCCCCGACGCGCACTGGCGGATCCAGGATTTTGCGACAGAGGGGGGAGAAGGTCAAATTTTTGTCATCGCAGTTTATTCGAAAAGTCAAGTTTTGGCCCTGGCATCGCCGATTGCTTTGTTTGAACTATTTTCAACGCACAATAGTGAGTTGCAATATAACCACAGCACCGCAGGTGAAAATTTTACGCTTTTGAGTGCAAAAATCCAAGGAAAACGTAAAAATCTGCCCACTTTGCCCCTGTGTTCGTCCTTTTTTCCTTCTTCTCCTCCTGAACTCTCCCCCTCCCTCCCCCCCAAATCTGAGCTGACAGGAGGGGGGGACCCCCCTCTCCCCCCCTTCTGGATCCGCTAGTGCCGACGCGCCTATCAAACGCACGGTATCGATTTTCTGCCGGCAAAATTCAGCTGGTTTGAATTTGCAAGACGCAGAATTCGTAGCGCGCGGCAGGACAGCACGGCAGGGGACGGGACGGAACGGAACGGTGGCGTGTGTTTTGGCCTCCAAGTTTAAGCCAGCTGAATTTGGCTGGCAGAAAATCGATACCGTGCATTTGATAGCGACAGGACAGCACCGCGCGGCACGGGACGGGACGGGACGGGACGGAACGGTGGCGTGTGTTTTGGCCTTAACGCGCATGCCCGATTTCAAAGCAGTGAACCTTTCAATAAAAACACCGCTCAAATGTCCTCAAATGAAAACTTTGGAGTGATTTGACGTACCTAGTCAAGGAGCATCATTGGCGAATACCGTAAATCCTCCAATAGTGCCCCTCTCCAATAGTCCCCCCAAAAAATGCCAGACAATTTGCGTTATTCAGGGACACAAATCAAGCAGTACTCTAGTTTGCACCAGCTGAGTTCTCGAGTACTCTGCGTTGCGGTCAGTGCTCCCGTCGTAATTCAAAGAGGCGCTCAAGAAATGTGGTGCCACTCTGCAGCGTCTTGCATTCCACGGTGTCAAAGCATCAGCAGTGGCAGTGCACAACACAGATTCTACCGCTCATAAATAAAAGTCCGCTCCTTATCGGAGCGCTGAGGCGGGCTGCGCCGCCTCTCGTGCGGCTGTGTCGCACTCATTTACGACGACCTAACGTTCAAGGGGTGAACTGACAACCCTTTAGAGGAATTTGAAAGAAAATGAAGTTGCCACTGACCCTGCTGGCCGTCGTGGCCTGTGCTTTGGCGGACGATGGCGCGTACGAAGGGTGAGGGAACGAACGCGTTCAGACATGTGGCGACATACCGTAATGCTTCTAGTAGATTCTCTACGATTGTTCTGCGGAGTAAGGGGATGTATACAGTGCCCCACGTCCATTTTTGTGGGATTTGTTGGAGCAAAAGAATAATTCAAAAGGAGCTTGGATGTCCTTTGAAATCCAATCCATGTTGCACTAGATGTTTGTAGGTAGGCTCCACACGATCAAAGCGTCCAATCGGACAATTTCATCGAGAGCTGGCTTTTCTCGACAGTGTGTTGCGATGACAGTCTGACACCAACAGTTGCGGAAGTCAAACTCGGCTGCAAGGACACACACACGTACGCACACGCACGCACGCACACACACACACACACACACACCACACACACACACACACACACCACACACACACACACACCACACACACACACACACACACACCACACACACACACCACACACACACACACACACACACACACACCACACACACACACACGCGGGGAACATGTTTGAGGTTACGCGAGACTATTCAGGTATCAGTCCAGTGGTATACATACAAGTGATACAACCAAGCCACGTCATACACAAAAGGAATTCTACAGACATACACAAGCACGACCACACCACAGATATTGAGTCGCGAGCACGCTTTCGCCAAAGGTTTTACACTGTACACGTTCACAAAGCTGTACATGTAAGGTGCACTGTACACTCTATACACATGTACACTTTCTAGTGCCAAGTTCATTTCAACCGTTGCTCAAGACGAGGCGCAGCTCTTCGCGTTGGACAGTCTAGAGCACGCTGGCTATTACGTCGGTATTTTTTTAGACTCTACGCATACTGTAAACCCTCTAATTGGCCCCTTCGTAATTACCCAGTTTTATTTTCCCGCTCCTATAGATTGCTCAACTCCTCTAGCCCGGCTGAGACAATTACCCCCAGGGGATAATTACAGGTTTACGGTGACGCTGCCTTCGACCTATACTCAATTGCGAGAACCGAGTAGTTAAAATGTTGTCTCTCATATACAGGTGGACTTCTTCGAGCGGTCCGAGCACGTGGGTGTCGAGCAGAGCTTCATGGTGATGAAGGAGGACGTGGAGGGCGTCAGCCGCCATCTGGAAAAACAAGGCCTCGTACTCAAGGTCGTCGTCGACAACGTCCAGAGGTGTGGTGGTGCTTTGGACGGCGCGTGCGTGCGTGCGTACTCGGTGCGTGCGTGCGTGCGTGCGTGCGTGCCGCCTATCAAGCAATCCCAGCTCAATCACTCTTCTTTGCAGAATCGTCAAGCAGGAAGACCGTCTGAACGCCCTAATCGATAGCGTCGCTCCTTACCACTTTGGTCAGGTCGACACTTACAACTTCGCAAAGTACCATCGTTTCGACGCGGTTTGTCACTCAAAGATATTGCCGTGTGACACGCAGATAAACACATAGATGAATAATTGCCTCAGATCCAAGACTTTGTTAAGTCGTTGACTAGCCAGCCGGGAGTCAAGGAGATCACGGAGATTATCAACATTGGCAAGAGCTTTGAAGGAAGGCCGCTAGATGTTGTGAAGGTGCAGTGCACGCACGCACGCAGGCACGCACGCACGCACGCACGATATACAAGTGCATGGCAGATTGGCAAGCCCAACGGTCAGAAGAAGCCAGCCTTCTACATGCACTGCAACACCCATGCCCGCGAATTCATTACGGCAGGAACGTGCGTCTACATCATCAACAAGGTATGTTTTTTGTGTTCAAATTTTGCAAATAAATCAAACAATTCAACACCAAACTGTGAAATAAAATACAGATTATCACGGAATACACAAAGGGAACGCCAGAGATGCAAAAGTACGTCACCGACATGGACTGGTACATTCTGCCGGTGCACAACCCCGACGGGTAGGAATTTAAATTAATTCGTTAAATTTGCAAAAAAAAAATTGAAATTTCAGTTACGAGTACGCACATACGAAGCGACGCTACTGGCGCAAGAATCGCAGCGGACCCCATGGCTTCTTGAAGTCCTACGGTGTCGACCCCAACCGCAACTGGGACTCCCACTTTGGGGGTACGGTAGTTTGGAATTTTGAATTTGTAAAAGATACAAGGAGTGCGCAGGGTGAAAGCTTCTGCACGAAAAGCATAAAATTTATTTAAAAACGGCAAAAGCATCATCGGCATTTTTTTGCCTTCACGTATTGCATCGGTTCCCTTAAACCAGTTTAATGAAACGCCAGCAATGTATCATTCGCGTTCTATTACAACTTGTCGTTGTCGAGTTGTCGACCTGTACGCTTCTTCTCCCCCTCAGGCGCCGGCGCTAGCAAGATTCCTTTGATGCCGACCTACCACGGTCCGCACGCGTTCTCCGAGCCCGAGACCAAGGCCGTGTCGCAGTTCGTGCTGGCGCACAAGGACACGATCAAGGCGTTCATCGGCGTGCACGCCTTCAGTCAGCTCTGGCTCATTCCCTACAGTCACAAGCGCCGCACGCAGCCGGCGGACGGCCAGCAGCTGAACGAGATCAGCGACCAAGTGGTGGCGGCCATCAAGAGCGTCGAGAACAAAAAGTACAAGCCAGGCACCGCGGCCAACATACTCTGTGGGTTCACTGGAATTGTTTGGTTTGTTGGTGTGTGGGCGGCGTCTATGATCGCGGGGGCCTCTCTCTGGTCACAATCGATCGCCGCTGCTAGTGAGAGATGGAACCCAGTCAGCCGGATCCTGTGGGGCTGGCTGGCTCCTTGAGTCACTTGAATCGATCGATTGATCGATAGGCAAAATCGATAAATTCGTGCGCTTTCAGACCGCGTGACGGGTGGCTCGTTCGACTGGGCGAAGGAGAAAGCGGGCATCAAGTGGTGCTTCTCGCCTGAGAGCCGACCCAAGAAAACTCTCGGTGAAGGCACGCACGCACGCACGTACGCACGCACGCACAGACACGCACGCACGCGCGCACCGGCACGCACGCACTCTATTTCTTTCCCAGGACCCTTTGGCTTCAATCCCAACCCCAAGCAGATCATCGGCAACGCCGAAGAGCAGTTCGCCGGATTCCGAGTGATCGCCGATCGAATTCTCACCGACACCACGAACGGCATCGAATACTGATCAGAACTGTGATCAGAACTGCGCGATAGGAGCCTTCGATCTTGATGCCACTGTGCTGCCTGCCATTAATCTGTGCCATTCTGACTAGTGTTCAATTGAGAGGTTCACAGACTTTGAGAAGCTGCGGAAGGTTGGGCGTGTTGTGTTGAATTGCATTTTTGACGATGCAGCCGTATGTTGTTGTTGTTGGATTAGGGGCAACGCTGGGAGCTGTCAATATAGCCCATATAGCACACCCTTCTCCATGACGCCTTCCCGTCTACAGCCGCATAATTAGCCGAAGACTTTCGGAAGAACGCCATCTGCAATCTAGGGCCGCGATGGCACGAGAAAATCCATCGAAATGGAAGTCCTCGATCAAATAGCGCCATCAAGAATCGAACCCAGGAACTTATCGCAAGAGGCCAGTTTTTTTGCCACTAGGCCATACGCTGTCCCGATCCAGTCGTAGGTATATGTATCTGTATTCACGTTGGAAACAGCATGCAACGCACGTTTTCCAGCGGCACGTTTGAACACCCTGGTCTTGAAGCGTTCATGTTTTCAACCTACCCTCTACCATGGGCGTTTATTGGAGGGAGGTGGTGCTTTCCTTAATTCAACCGGGAAATGACATTGCAACAATGCTGCCAAACGCAATACTCGTGAGTTGAACTGGAAATTTATACGGTTGTTTGTAGGTGCAAATCGTCCTCTGCAGGGGACGAAACAATAGCCGTTGCGTTGAATCTGCTAAAACAAGCAAAGCGTGTGTACTGTATTGTTACTGTGTTACTGGGTGTATGAGTGTGTTAGCTCTACTGTATTAGCGCAAATTTGAATGTATTGTCGAAAGAAAATCCAAAAAACATGTCTGTCTTCAACAAAGCGTTAGACCCACATTCACTGGTGCTCGTGGAAGGTTTGCCGAAATTTGTTATTAATATTATAATAAAATATTATAAAAATAATAATTATTAAATTCTTTAGATTCTTATGAATGCAGTGGCGATGCTGTTCTACGATCCGTTGCTCAAAGAATATTGCAGAAGAAAAATTCGGTGATTTTTTACGCTTTTGGTGAACATCATCCTGCCAAATTCCTGCAAAATGAAAGGTTTGTATCTTTTTAATTATTTGAATTTTTAATCTTAATCAATCATTTTTTTGTTTTACAGAATTATTTTTCTGGATTGTTGCGCGCTATTTTTGCTTTGCACTTCTGCAAACGGGCTTTATTCTGGCTTGGTGGAGAAAGTTGCAAATATGTTGGAAGAAAAATTTCAAAGCTTTGAAAAGTTTTTTATTTTCGACTCCATCCACAACGTGTATTTGCTAAGTGAATCGGAGAATATTTGCGCAAAATTTCTGGCAAAATTATCAGAACGTGAGTTTTTCTGCATCGCAATTTTGTCTGCAAGAAACTCAGAACTGTTTGCCGTCATAGGAGCCCAGGGAAATTTAGCCCGTGGAAGGGGGGGGGAATATATTGCCAGCTTTTTGTACAAGGGTGGAGGGGGGGGAGGTTAAATCGGTACTTTTGAATGTTTTTTATGCATCGATGTTTTACTTAAAATTTACTTTCTCGGCTAAAGCTCGACTAAATAAGGATGGCCAAGCTCCCAAAATGTTTTGCCATTTTAATTGTGGTCGTTATGTGTCGTTTCGGTAAATTTTATAATACATTTTGTAGAATTTCTCTGCACATATGCCATTGTTCATTCCGAATTGGTCAACAAAACGCAACGACTTCGCTTAGCCGCTGTGGCGACCGCTTATTCGAAAATCTTTTCTGAAAATGAGCTTTTGATTTGTGAAACAGTGGAAAGGCTGACAAACGGGTCTAGAACTACACTGGTACGTTTAGAGTTTTTTTGTTATAAGTCTAGGGTCACGCACTCTGCCTTTTGACCTTTTTTATTTGCTGGTTTCTTATTTAACCCCCCCCCCCCCAAGACCACCACCACCAGAATTGTCCCAAGGGATTTTCACCCTGTTTAAAGCGACAAAAGAGGGTAAATGTTGCTGTATCTCAGTGCTTTTCAGTGCTACAAGACCATAAATCAGCTAAATAGCACTATTTAGATCCTATTTATACCCATTTTTTTACCAAAAAAGTACCCGTTATAACTCAAAGAATGGCCACCTACCCCCACATTTTGCCCCCCCCAAATTTGGCCCCCGTCCCCCCACTCTGCCAGACACGTAGGGTTTAGACCCACTACAGTGTCCAGTCGCTACAGTCGAAAAATCATACGCCCTCACCACCAAAAAGCGTCCCACAGTGCTCCGATCATACCATCATAGTCCAATTTTCCATTGTGCATATTTGGTAGGAACAGTTGGGAATCGTTCAACGAACATTATAGATTATCATTGTAGCTGGAGTCTTTGAGATTCGATCCTGTCACCTCAGCGCTGTCAACTCAGCCTTACAAACGCGCCAGCTTGCAAGAGAAAATCCTAGCAAAAACTTGCGAAATTCCCAAACACTTTTCAAATCCAAATCACCAGTCCAAATCTTCCATTGGGATGGCCACTGGTGGATCAACCATGCAAGACGGATCATCACATGCAGCAACCCCGTTGTCCACGTTTAACATGGCGCTAAGCGAAAAAGAATCGGCGCAAAGACAACAAGTGAAACTACCGTATACCTTGGCCCAGCAAGGTTTGGTGGGTGTGAAAACGCGCGAACTGAAAGGAGGGCAGATTCACTATCAGGCGGAGGAGGAGGATGACCTGGACGATTCCGATCCCGATGACGATCTGAATATCTGAACTTTGAAAAGTGAATTTGAACCTTGATAGTCGTACTGCGTGTTTGTGTGTATGGTGGAAAGAGATAGGCGCTGTGTGAAATCTGTGGACATGCAGCCCTGAAAACAGTGAGAATCCGACCCATACCACAACAGAGAGGCCAAATCTGACTTGGCCTCTGGAATTTGGCCTCTGGCAGATAGCCCTTTGGAAGAGGTTGGAAAATCGCTAAGAAGAAGTTGCTGGAGGATCAACTTGGGTTTTCGGGATCTGTCGCAAAATCCCCCCCCCCCAGTCACAAGCATAGCGTGAAGATGTCCACACGAAAGGTACACATTGCCGTTCTGATGCCCACTGGACGGTTCTAATCGCGTTCGTGTTCCTACGCCCTATCTTCACCAAACCATATCCAAACATCCGCGCCCGTCACACTTCCTATCTCTCACCACACTCGCGCGCATTACCACTGTATTCCCCGGGGCATCATGCGTTGCGTAGCGTCGCTTGGCTGCGATTTGTCCCTTGGGATTTCCTTCGGGCATCTGGTGATGCCACAGCTCTCTCTGTCCAATTCCCTGCCTCTGTATCTTTCTCTCTGCGCTGAGATGGCTGGCGGGGGGACGCCGTCGTCGTCGTCGCCGAACCACGGCGAGATGGACCGCCGCTACAAGTCGACGGGGGAGGTGCTGCACGGCTTCACGCAGTGGACGAGCTCGCACGCGGTGCCCCACCTGGGCAGGGTCACGAACCAGTGGGCGCTCTACTTCTGGCTGCTCGTCACCTTCGTCAGCTTCGCCAGCCTCTTCGGCATCAGCACGCTGCTCCTCATCAACTACATGAAGAGGGAGGTGGCCGTCAGTGTCGAGGTGGGAAGGGGAGGGGTCGAGCAATCAATCAATGTTGATGCGTGAACCGACACAGTACCGGGAGCGCGAACAAATGCACGATCTACGAAGGGGTGAAGCATCATAAATAACACTGTATCGGTGCGGCGTTCTTCTCACGCAAGGGAAGGAGGGCCTCCCACCTTGCACGGATTTGGGGCCGAAGCCCCAGAGCCGCCTACACCGTGGGGAATGAGAGCGTTCATCTTTCTGCCCAAGTGGATTAGTAACTCAGTGACCTCGGTGCAAGGGAGTTGAACCCCCGACCACGAGCGCGACGAGCGCGACGCCTTGCCACTGAGCCACTCGCTCTCTAGGGGAGACAGGGAGACAGGAGGAAGGGAGAGGAGAGAATGGGTGAGCGCCTGTGCGTGCGTGTATGTGCGTGCGTGGGTGCTTGTGGCTGTCGGTACGCGCGCAGAGAGCTATGCTCACGTTATTGAACGGCTCATTCAAACGACTACCAAAAAATAAATTCAATTCCAGTTGCGCTTCGAAGAGCGCCCCTTCCCGGCGGTGAGTATTTGCGCCTTGAATCCCTACAAGAGGTCGCACGCCATGCAGATTCCCAAGATTCGAAAACTGGTTTGACAAAAAGTTGTACCTTTTTGGTTTTGTACACGACAAAAAAATTTAGATGGAGACGTACGAGTACGCGAAGAAGAGGCAGATCCGCCCCAATATGAAAGTCAACAAGACCTTGGACAGCTACATGAAGGTGTACGCACTCGAGGTATAGATGAACAAATTTTTGAAATGACAAATTTTAATAAAAAAAGAGCAGAATTTTCTTTACTCGACCCAATTAGGAAGTTGGTTGCCTGCAGTAGTTTGCGCCGTGCAGCACATCAAAGACTCGGCGGCGCTGCAAGCGAAAGTGCGCAATTTGCTTGCGTTGGCGATGGCGGCCGCCTCGCACAAGTACAGAGACCATCTGAGGGCCTCCATGGCCGCCAAGAAGGAGCTGATCCGGAGCTGCAGCTTCAACATCAAGGACTGCGACCTGGAGAAGTGCGCCGGCCCGCGCGCACTCACGCACGCGCGCGCACACGCACCGGCACGCACGCACACACGCACCGGCACGCACGCACGCACGCACAGGCACGCACATACGCATGCACCGGCACGCACGCACGCACGCACGCACGCACGCACGCATACTTGTACTTGTAAGCTGCTTCTTTCAGGGACTTTGATGAGTTCATCGACCCTAAATTAGGCCGCTGCTTCACCTTCAACAAACACGCCAACAAGATTGTCTCGCGCGCTGGACCAACATACGGTAACTTTAAAATTTAAATTAATTCTTCATTCCAAATCAAATTCCGTTGGCTAACTGGCTAACTCCAATTATTTGAAAGTGCATATTTGTATGTAGAAAGTATCGTTCCCTGTCTTGGCAGCGTTTTTGTGTCAGCCATTTTATGAGACCGACGAGCTTTAAAGTTTGACCAATTTTTATCGGAATTTAATTTGAAATTAAATTTGCGTGCAAAATTGCAGGTTTGCGTATGGTCCTGAAGGCGAACGAGGACGACTACCTGCCCACATCGGAGGCAGCCGGCATGCGAGTGGTAATGAAAATTTAATTTTTTCAATTACCGTAAACCCTGCAATTGTGCCCACTCTTTCAGTATTTCAATAGTACCCGTGCACTGCGAAATTGAAAACTAAAGCGTTCCGTTCCACCAGTGTAATACATCGCGATGGTATGTACCTACACCCATCAAGAAGGGATTTAGCGACTACCTATATCCGACAAATTGCGAAATCGAAATTTGATGACTGAAAGCACTACAGAATTGGCAATTTTGACATGCCCTTTGCCCTTTGAAACTTTGAGGTTGCAATTGTAGAACCATCTGCCCTCCAAAACTGCTGTCCTTCCAGTTCGGTAGGTTGAAACAACACTGCCTGAACACTATTAGAGGGTTTACAGTACCTTTACACTTTTAAATATAAATTTTTCAAAATTTCAGACCCTGCACAATCAGACGGAGGAGCCGTTTCCCGACGTGCTGGGCTACAACGTGGAAGTGGGCCGTTGCACCTCCATGGGCGTGACTTACGTAAGCGCGATTAATTTTTCCGAATTTTTTTTTTAATTTTCAAACTTAATTCCAGTTCAACCGTCGCGTAGACAGCAGTGTACTGTTCGCCTGGGCTTCGCTCTAGCACAACGCTAGCACTGGTACTTACCGTAAGTAGCAGTCAACAACAACAACAACAACAACAATGTCAGAAATTAAAAAATTGCTAAACTTTTGAATATCCGCTCTACCGTATCCAGCGCGACATAAAGCGTCTGGGCGGCGTCTTCAGCAACTGCGTCAAGGAGGCGGAGAAACCATCCAGCTTTCTCTACACGGGCACCTACAGTACGGAGGTGCGTGCGTGCGTGCGTGCGTGCGTGCGTGCGTGCGTGGGTGCTGGTGGGTGTGCGTGCGGGCGGGCGTGCGTGCGTGCGTACGTGCTAGTAGACGTGCGTGCGTGCGACAGAGTGCGAGAAGGGTAGATGGCCTTTTGGGGGCTCCAAATATTTCTGGAGTGGAACAATTTCAAGAGAGGTTCCTCCCGTTCTGAGAATCTACTAGTGGGGCCCGCGCAGTATCTTTTTTTAAAGAAGTGGAAGCAGCGGTAAAATTCATATTCAAGACACATTTCTCAACAACCGTGCAGGGCTGTCAGAGAAGCTGCTATCAGGAGAAGATCGAGAAGGCGTGCGGCTGCACCGATCCCGTTTACCCATCGAAAAGGGAGGACCTCACCGTCTGCGATATCGAGATCGCCAACCAACGTCGGTGCCTGGATTCCGGATCGGCCGACGCGCACGCACGCACGCACGCTCGCCCGCGTACCCTGACCTTTGACTATTTTGCCACCTCGGAGGGTTTGGGGCTCGCAGTGTAGACAGGATGGGTTTAATTGGAGAGATTACGGTACGTGTTGCTGTCAGGCGTCTGCTGGGAGCAGACGATGGAACGGTTCAAGAAGCAGAAGCAGGAAGCGCAGGAGGAGATGCAGGCCAAGCGCATCGGGCCCAGCTGGAACAGCCGCTTCAGCGACGAATTCAAGTAGGCACGCGAAACGCGCGCGCAAAATTAAATTTCCTTTACGGTATATGGTTGTGATTGTATTGACCACCTGAAAAAATGCCGAGCCGAAAGGGCGCAAGCAACCGCGAGCTTAATTTTTTTATGCGTTGGCTAGCTAGGCTGGGCTGGCATTGACTTAGGCTATAGGCATACGTAAGCATCGAACTTTGGCTGTGCCTCGGCTGAATTTACTGTGTTGTCATACGTCAGATTGCCAGATTGTCGGATGTTCCGGACAACGTTCCCTGACCATTCTGCCTTCCGGGGCACCTTGGTCAGATGTCAGATTCAGACCGGAAAATGAAATGTCGCCATTTCAGATGCGACTGTAGCCAACCGTGCCAGGAGGGCGTGTACGACATCACCATGTCGACGGCGCAGTGGCCCGCGGGTATTTTTGTGTTTGAATTTTCGGTCGTACAGTAACCGTACAGACGTTGCACACGTGCAGAGGGTGTTCAACTGGAAGAATACCGTACTGTACCGAATTGGTGCTAAAACACAAAAGAAAAACGCCGGAAACTAAAAACAAATTTAGGAAATTTGCGCAAAGTCGCCGACTGCATTGAGGACGACCCCGTTGACCGCATTCGCCGCAAAAATCGCACCTGCAAGCAGGAGTATCAGTGAGTTTTTTTTCCATGCTGAAATTTCTGATTTGATCTTGAATTTTTAACCACATTTTAAGAGTAATTTTCACTGTCTTCTTTAAAAAAAGGAGACGAATTATAGAAGGAACGGGGCAATGATCGAGCTGTTCTATTCGAAACTGAACTATGAGGAATTAGAGGAGCAGCCCAAAATGGAGGTATTTTGGTGCGACTTGTTAAGTTTTACATTTGCATAGTTTATTTTAATCAAATTTTATTTGAGATGGTCAACCTCATGGCGGACTTTGGCGGCCAGATCGGCTTGTGGCTCGGTGCGCTATAATTGCTGTTATACGTTATTACTGTTCCTTTATTAAACCCACAAAGACGCCAAAAACATCGTTTTTGACGCATTCTTTTTTATTTTTAATTCATTTTCGCTTTATATGATTAAACGGTGACTTTGTTTCGGCAATAGCTTTATATGCAAGCGACTGTTTAGACCTTTACTGAAAAATCAAAAACATATTTCTTTTGCATTTTAATTTTGGTTATTTTGGTGTATTCAGGCTGGAGCGTAATTTCCATGGTTGAATACGTGATTCTGACGTATCTGCTGATGCGCCAGCTCTGTTTGCCGGCCGCCCACCTATGATCGACAGCCAATTGGAGGATTTGATGTAAAAATTGTAATGAAAGAATAAATTAATTACCGGTATAAATTATTCGCTTTGTTAAACGGAGGAGAGAAGGATTCATACTGAGCTTGAGGTTTTGTTTTGAATTTAGTTGAGTTCAACTTCAAAACCAGTTTATGTCTTTTGCGTTGGTATTGTGCTAATTAAACCGAAATTTGTTTGTGGTGAACATATCAAATGGTTTAATTCCTTAATTTTTTTTAATTCAGGAGCCCTCAAAGTCGGAGATGGTCGTCAACGAGGCGGATACTTTTCGCCCACACCTCCCAGCTGTTCACTAGGGAATTTTTAAGATTTTTTTATAAATTTGAATTTCTTCTTGAAACAAAAAGAGAAATTCTTGAGATTCCGATAATTCCGAAAGAGTGATCTAATGGATTTCATAAAGCTAGTGAATTTCATAAAGCTCGTGAATTTGTTCTGGCAATTGCGCTGCGGTTGTATTTTTGGTTATTGTTTGTGCAGTAGATTTTTGTACAGTATTTTGTTGAGTACATTTCTGTCAAAATGCTGTCTTCTTTGTTTAAAAATCCACAGAAAGAAAAACATTTTGGTGTGTTCTCTGGCGGGTTTGGACACGTCACACAATAGCGTGCCAGCAAGCCAAGCAAGTCAACTCTTCTACCGTGTTCCACTTAATAAATCCGTTACTGTGTTGTACAACTGCTCTGACCTTAATCAAACGATTGCTGTACGTGTGAATGCAATTATTCAATCAAGAAGTCAAAACGGAAACGAGTGTAGGAAAAAGATTTGCAGAACCTTTCATATGTCATCAGAATGGTGCGTAACGGAGGTCCAAAGCTGAGAGGCAGCAAGGCCAAGAAAAATGTTGATTTTTTTTAATTTTTTTATTAAAAAGGAATTTTCGGAAAGTGATTACAATTCTCGTTTTAGAACCACAAATTTGCGAACCAGTGGTCAGTTACAGCTTTCGAACCGGACATCGAGCCCGAAATGTCCGGCCCGCATCTGCCGTATATTTTTGGTTTGTACCTTTTTTATTTTTTTCCCATATATTATGCTTAATTCTTCGGAATTTTTTTAGAGTCGGAAACCTCGGAATTTCTCCCGCGGCGCCGGCGCAGTGGCGATTCTGAGTCGAATTTAATATATCCAGGCTGTCGAACGCTCCAATATTAAAGGAGATTTGCGGAATATCATTTTTTTATTGCTTTTATTGTACGTTTTCACAAGGTATACCACTGGGTCTAATTGCGAGCATACCTTTGGTGCTGCAAAGTCGCCACGTCACCTATGCGCAACAAGCGGTGTTCAGCTTTGCCTACTGGCCATTCAGGTATGACTCTAGATGGATTACTGCAATATGCAAAAAAATTGTAAAAAAATATTATAGGTGAAATTGGCAACACTGTTGTGATTTGAAATCTAGAACGCGTGTTTACAACTTATCTCACGAGCACCATGTACCCTTTCTGCACCATTTTAGGTATTTCCCTAACTATTAATTTTTTTAATTTTCTGTTTAGCATGAAGCTACTGTGGGCTCCCATAGTGGACAGTGTCTACTCTTCGAGAATCGGCCGACGCAAGTCTTGGCTCGTGCCCACCCAGTATTTAATGGGAATTTTCATGCTTTACCTCAGCTTTCGCATGGACTATATTTTGGGCACTGGCGACAGTGCAGAACCGCCAAACGTCTATTTTCTAACGATGGTATTTTTGCCATTAAATTTTTTGGCGGCGACGCAAGACATAGCGGTGGATGGATGGGCGTTGACCATGCTGAGTCGGTGGGTTTATGGTGGGAGCAAGAGTGTGTGCGTGTGT
>JASAMY010003514.1:0-41608 GCA_030248085.1 Paralinhomoeus sp. GSCO2_6 | reverse complement strand
ATACAAATACACTAGTGTGACGCTAGCAGCAGACTTCCTGCATAGAACAATGAAGCCTGTTTACACGAGTAGTCCAGGGATACCCTATGACCGTTTCCCCCAATCTTGCACCAGTTGATCATTTCAGTCACAGTTTGGACGCTCAAGGAAAGTTCTATTCAGAAGAGAAAGTCGCTCGCGTCCACAGCTACCGGCAACATGACGAGCGCGATGCAGAAGGCACAGATGGCACTGACCGCTGGCACACTCCCCGGAATCGGTTTGATAGTGTTAACCGCCATCTAATGGCCGTCCTATAGCCGATTTGCCGTCCCTGGAAGCAGACTTACTTACACGCACCCATCTACGAAGCAGTTGTTGTGATCATTCGAGTAATGCGCATCAACAATGGTGATAGCAATAATAGCAGAGTAAGGACAACAAGGCACGAATTTCCATTGTACATGTAGGTACACAGGTAGCACACACACAGCAGCGCTTGACGATTATGATGTTCATGTTGCATGAATAGTATAGAAAGATGAGAACCCATTTGAATTACTTCGATTCTTCACCATCTGTCCCTGCCGCTGCTACCTGTTTCACCACACTATTACAGCGCCGCAGAGAGAGTTCCGGCTGGTGGTCACATATTAGGGTTGTACGCTGACACGTACACCTTGATTGAAATATTTAATGCAACGTAAGCATTCAGACACTTGCACGGGCTTGAATTGTCGTCTGTTTGTGCAACACAAATGTTTTGTCGAGAAACAAACCACACATTGTGGTTTCGTAATGCTAAACAAGATATTACAGTTATGAAACGAATCTGCCTATACAACGCAGTGGTGCGTTGGCTGTGTATTTTAGTTGTCGTCAGCCCGTACAACGCAAGTCCAATTGTATACCGAGCATTATGGTGCGCAATTCAACAGATATTGTTAAAGCATCACGATTACCATACGACTAATCTTCTCACGGATTAGTCTTCAAAATCAAAACTGCTCAACCAAGCCGCCTTTCCGCACACACACTGCCATCACACTTCCTACAAAAAAAAAACATTTTCATTATTTCCAGTCAAAACGCTGCACGTTGCACGAGAAACCACAGAAGCATGAGACCAAAACCGATGCAAGTTGCACAAGCCAACTAACTATCAATGATTTCAGATTTTTAAATTCAAAATTAAAAGTCAGATTTCATCCATATCTTCATCGTCGACCGACAGCTCGGGAAAGTCGCCCACCGCCATGTCCTGAGGCCGTACCATGGCGCCGTGCTTTGGCCGACACGCAAAGTACCTGCAGTTTGTATGTACCGCACGCACGAAATATACCGTAAACCCTATAATTAGCCCCCCCTATAATTACGCCCCCTCCCTAAATGGACCATCGTCTGAAAGACGAAATTTTCCCTGTGCGTATGTATGTATGTACATGTATGTGCATGTGAAACTGTATGAGAGTGTGTTAGAGTGTACCCAACGCGTGTGCGCAGCGTCTTTTTCCCTTAAAAATCGCCTCCACGCGCCTTTTCACCCACAAAGCTTCCCCCACATCGACAATTCCAGTTTATAAGCCCCCCAATAATTACCCCCCCCCCCCCTCTATAATTATACACCCTCCTCGAGCTGGAACGAAACAATTAGCCTCCGGGGGGCTAATCAATGGGTTTACAGCAAACGCAAGTATTCAATTTGTGCACACCCGCACCATGCACACGCAGTACTGTAAATGTACACTTTTTTTAGTTAGATATGTTAATTACGGAAATTCTTGCAGCAATTGCGTTGTTGCGTTGAAGGTGGCGGCTCGACAACGTCGCATACCGAAACAATCAGGATTCTTGTTTAATCCGTAAAATACCAAACTTCATTGGACACACTGACGTTACAAACACATCTTCAGAATGTAGAATGAAATTTGCTGCAGTACAATGGATGGACGCGCAATGTTCCAACTTGAATTAAGCGTCAACAAGATTCACTCACAACTCTCAAATCGATGAAATTATTGCGCAGCACCCCCCGCCGCCCATTTATAGCCAACGTGAAACGTGTAAACGCACTTGTAGTTTAGCCGCCACATACCATGTACCAGTAAAAGCACCCCCAGCTACCGTATACCTCTGTCCCAAGACCTCTCCGTCGTGTTTGCCCACGGGTTCATCGTATTCCACTCCAATAAACGCCCCCTCCTTGAAGTGGACTGTACCCACAAAGGCGACAGCACCCCTCTTTGGTGGTTGATTGGGCAGTCGCACCTCGCAGCGTTGACCCGTCTGAAGAAGGGGTAAGATGATGATCAGAGTGCGTGCGTGCGCTGCATTTGCATGTACGTGCGTCGGTCGGTGCGCCACCGTAGGCAGTGCGACACTGCGTTGATGGAATTTGTTAAATAAAAATTTTATCAAAAAATATAAAACTGCCCCTCAAGAAGATGCAACGCACACACGAATGTTTCAGATTCAGCTTTTTGGAATCACACTAAGTGCAGTCAAACAATGGTCACTCGCCGCTGAGCACAACGTTCCACATGAGAAATCACAGCAGCTAGTCTTCAGCAACTTTTTAGCCTCTGTCGGTTGCGTGTGTGCTGCTGCTGTGTCAGTCATTCCCCAGGAAATTCTTTTTATTCTGGAAATCTCCCCCCCCCTCCGGTATGGATGGGTTAATTCTGTCTGTGATTTCTTACTAAAAATCGCACCTGAATATTCTTGGCCAACTCCAAACTTTCCTGGGCGATTTTCTTCTGAGCTTCCGCCTTCTCCGTAGCCCGCTGCTCGTCGAATCTGCCCAAGCCATGGCGCTTCTTGAACGCCAACAGACTCTCTGAAAAACCAACTCTCTACACTCGCCCCTAGGTGTAGGTTGGGTCTGAAGCCTGGGGGTGCACTCTTGGGGGGGGTCCAAGCGGGGGGTATGGATAGGGAGGGGTGCTTCCACAAAACAGCGGGACGCTATTGCCAGGGGCCAGGGTGCGGGGGGGGGGGGTAAAACCTCCTCTGACCCCCACCTATGCTCGGACACTCATTTCACCTCTGAAAGCATTCTACACTCGCCTGGCTTTCTCTCAGAAACTGAAATCCGTGATGGGGGCTGAAAAACAACAGAGGTGGGGTAGGGGGCGAGGGGGGCTATAGCTGTCCACCGCTTTCCTGCGAGAGCAACCACGGCCCCCTGACCTTGGTCATCTCAGAAATCGCCTCTCAATATTGAAATACTGCGTCGTAAAGCTGCGTGTTTTATTTCCTTTTCAGCGTAGTGCGACCCAATTCTTTTTTTCTTTCAATTTTTACAAGGAAGCGTGGCTTCAGGAATGTGGCATACAGCTAGTTAAAAATTGGCAAAAAATGAAGGCCAAGGCAGTCGCCAATGAAAAAGTCTTTTAGGTGTGAGGGTGTATGGTATTATCATCATCTCCTCACCGGATTTCTTGGCATAGGCGTCATCACTGAGTTCGAATTTCGCAATTGCGTCGGTCTGGGAGGTGTCTTCGGCGTTCATCGTGTCCTTGACGTGGATGATGCTCAGGTTCTCCACCTCGTTCTCCTCCAGCGTGCTCTGGTCGTCCTCCTATGTCCATTGACGCTTTAATTTAAATAGAATTAAAATGAAAAAAAAATTATGAATAGGGAAAGTGTAAACACACACACAAAATGGGTGGGAAATTCGGCAGGTAAGGCCGAATTTTTTATATTTTCACAAATGTAGATACATGCCAGGAAGACTGCGAGCGACTAAGACAATTATTTGAAAGTTTGAATTCACAATGGGACAAAAACAGGTAACGACATAAATAAAAATCGATCGAAAATAAATAAAATACCTCACCAAAGTTCGAATAAAGATGTTGTCCTTGTTCTTCAGTTCCAGTTTCATAGTCTGTGGACAGGCGCCAGTTAGCAGCTCCAGTTTTTGCTAGAACATTTTTTAAACTATATTAATTTAATTTTAAAACGTAAAAAAGTAAACATCGAAACCTTTAATTCCCCAATTTTGGTTTCCTTTGGAAATCGTCGCTCTGAGTGAAACGCGTGCAGGGAACGCGTAATAACCAGGGAGATCATCTTGTGGTTAAATCGATATCAAAAAGCAAAAAATGTACGCAACTTTAATTATTTAAAACTACCGTAATGCTATGACTAAGTGCGGACGTCGGTGTCCATAAAATGTACTTAGCAGCAACCAAAGTATTTTTCAAAATTTAAACTACTTAGGATTAAGTCACGAATACGTGCTAAAGTGTTTTTGCTTTGAGTCACCAGTTTCCTTACTTTACTGCTGTCTTTTCATGCTGCTTTCCATGGTAGTGTTGTCCGAAGTGAGAATCTCCTTCGTCTTTATGACTCTGACAACAGAACTCAAGTGCTCGCGTATTTTTCGTTTTTTGCACCATACTAGGCATGAGCTAATCTCGCACTGGGTACCATTAATAAGCGGGAAACTCGACTGGGGTTGTCTAGACAACGACCCTTCGCTGCTAGGATACGTCCAGTTAATTACGGCCGTTTCAGCCACCGTTACCAGTGCTCCCTTGCCTATAGTTTGGTTTCCCGCAGCTAGAGGTACACCGATACGACTTCATTGCAAGCGAGAGAGTGCTAGAGAAACGTTCCAAAGAATCGCTATTTCAAGTGCGTTTGCTCGCATTAGGTGTTTTTTTTTTGGGAAAACGGAACGCAGCTTATGAATAAAGCGAAAACCAACACACTCCCAGTCGAACCCGTTCACCCTCTCAGACCCCCCCCCCCCCAAGACTACCAGCCCGTTTCTGGACTGGAATGAGCGGGTTTTGCGTTCTATTTGGACTACTGCACCCCCCCCCCCTCCTCCACAGTCGGTCCACTTACATAACCAACCTCAACAATTGCATGCCTGTAGAGTGTAGAGTATACATTTCGCCGTCAAAATTGCCAATATGGCGGTGGTTTCAGTCAATCTTTTGCGTTTTTTTACAGTTTACAGACTACAGTTCAAATTTAGGTCCACTATTATATTTCAACCGCCGTTCCACACCCAAATATTGGTTGGGATGCGCTACTATTGTAGAGGGGGCTCTATTTGAGGATTAACGGTATGTGGGACACGGACAATTACAGTATCTTTTTTTCAGAAATTTTGAATAGACATGACCGTGGCACTGCTGGACGCGTTTTACAAGAAATTCTGCGAGGCGGCGAAGGCGAAGGACTTCAAGACGCTGCGGGCGCTGCTGAACAAGGACTGCGTGTTCGTCGGCAAGGAGTTCGCCGACAGCGGCGACGGTACTGTAGTTTAAATTTTCAAATTTTCAAATTTAAATTGTAAAAGTTCAACACGCGTGGAGGTGTGCTGGAGATGATGAAGAAGAAGATGGAAAAGGGCGACACGCCGCCCGCATTCGAGCGCGTCGCTATCAAGGAGCACGGTGACGTCATCGTTGTCTCGGGCAAGTGGACGCGCGGCGACGCCAAGGGACAGTAAGGCGCAATTTTGAATTTTGTTGCGATTTCGATGAGTTAGCCGTGCCATTGTGTTTCAATTTTTTTTGCTTATTTTTTGTGTGTGTAACAATTAAAAAGCTGTTAACATCTAGAAATCAACGCGAAGTCTCAAGCGGTATAGCTTGTCATGATATTTTATTTTGCTTGTGCATCTTCTTGTCAGTATATAACTTTGCGTCGCTTTCAGCTATCTGCACATTGCCAAAAAAGTGGGCGGCAGCCTGGAAGTCATCGCCGAAATGTACAGTTGAAATCGAAAAGAACGCAACGTCTGGAGACGCTAGGACCTACACATTTCCATCTGCACACCTACATACCCCTAGATTGAGACTCCAACACTCACGGTTCACTCTAACTCTAATGACTCTACACGTACGAAGTCTGCGACCGTTGTCACTCTAGGCTATTGTGATCTGGCTTACATCTCACCGCATACATTGCTTGCAATGAGCTTGGCATCATCAAACGTACTACTGTAAAAGTCTGTCGGTGTGTGTGCGTGCCGTGAGAGTGCAGCAGTGACAGTGCAGTGTCCGTTGATGGTAGAACCGTTTCTGACAACAAGCGGGCGTATTTTTTTCTGCACACGAGCTTCAATCGCTTTGCTGACACGCAGTTCTTGGCTTTATGACCTACTAGCCGCTACAACTCAGGACTCCTGCTGCAGACTGCTTAGAAGTGACTCAATATCAATATCATCATGTCTTCAGAAGTGACTCATAATCAATGCCATGTGTCGTAAAATCGTGCTGAGAATAGACTCAGTTATGAAGCAACAATGAGAAATCTGTAAAGTGCTGCAGAAAACCCAAAGGAAGTCAACCAGTGCACCCAATGCACCTCTGTAATACAGGAAAACGTTTCACCTTTTTGTTGTAACTCTTCATTCAGTCAGGACATATCCTTGTACACATTGGGGCAAAACGCAATGGTTGCTGACACGCAGTTCGCGGCTTTATGACCTACATACGCGTTGTAGTGCACTTCAAGTCTATGTTTGTTTAGTGCGGCCCGCTACCCCCAGTCCAAGGCGTGCACTGCGCCACCACAAAGCTACCCAACCCAAAGCAAAGCTGCTCTGTACACACCTTCAACAGAGCCACTATTGCCTGCTGGGCGAGCGCTATAGGTGTGAACGCTCTCTTCAGTTTTGATGCGCGGCAACAGTGCTCGCCCCCAAAAAAGAAATCAAATCAATAAGTTGGTGCTGCGTTGTGTCCTTTTTCACATTGTCGCATTCACATTTCACATTTTTACATTTTTTCGAGCTGTAGTGCGCATGAAAGAA
This sequence comes from Paralinhomoeus sp. GSCO2_6, assembly GCA_030248085.1. Taxonomy (NCBI): domain Eukaryota; kingdom Metazoa; phylum Nematoda; class Chromadorea; order Monhysterida; family Linhomoeidae; genus Paralinhomoeus; species Paralinhomoeus sp. GSCO2_6. The sequence continues at coordinate 34,851 of JASAMY010003514.1, read as the reverse complement.
ATTTACGTTTGCACAGCCATCGCTACTACCTAATTACAAAGGAACGACAGCTGCTCAACTCGAAGTAAGTACATCAACTAAACTACCCATATCATTCACGATAAAGTGCGCGGTTTAGAGAACCTTGTCGCATGATCAAATCCTATTAACTCGAGTTGACGGCGCATGTCTATGTAAGTAAGCACAGTCTAGGTCTACGATGTGATAAATTCCAGTTAGCCTAATGCTCCCTGCTTTCGCGTCATTTGGCTGGCAGGCAACGCGCTAGCTAGCATCAGTTTGCTTGTTAGCTTGTTAGCTCACGGCATTATCTAGCGCTGTGTGTATGTGTGTGCTGCGCGCTTATCTATCTGGCTTTGCTTGGACTGTAGCGTTTCGGTTGTGTTGGCAGATGGCACGTTTAGTTTGGAAAATTCTAGTACCAAATGTAACAGGTGCCAAAGCCGATAAAGTTGTTGGAGCAAATATTTACGCTGATGTTTATTTTAAAACGGCTTCCCCCACACCGCTGTCTGTCATATGTATAGACGACTTCTCAACAGCTGCTCAGCCCGCGAAATCAGAACATCCATTAGAAAAGGTTAGCCTAATGGCTGTCATCTGTCGTTAGGGGCAAGCCATTTCCCATTTTTTTTTCTCTGGCTGCTAACAGGATCAGCCCTTCTCAGCTTAGCCCGGGGGGGGGGGGGGGGGGGGGCGATTAGCCATCTTTCGAGGGCCCGCGGGGAACGGGCGGCGGAAGCCGCTGCTGCCACTTTCATTTTCCTTCTGCGCTGCGACAGCGTATGCACGTGTACGTACTCTAGGCGGCTGACCCTAGTGCGTGCGTGCTTGGTTCGCGTGTGCGTGCGTCCCGGCCATTCAGTGGCGCCACCACCACCACCCGCGTGTACGCGCGTCCGCACGCACACTCCCCCCTGGCTGGCTGGCTGGGCCGCATAGTGAATGCGGCGTGCGTGTCCCACACGCAAGGACGGACATTTTCCCTATGGCGGCCGGTTGGCGTTGATAGGAGCTCGAACCCTGCAGTCAAAGAGTCGGGCAGCGACGACATGACATGTCAGCGCTGGCGGCGTCTGGGACCTTTGCGATTGGCGTCCTTGTCGTCAGCGTGATCCTGGCGGCAGTCGCCTATCAGGCGCTCAAAGGTACACCTACATGCATACACCCGTCTTATACGAGTGCCAATTACCTACGCGCCCTTTCCGCATGAGTGGCGCAATTGAAATTGACACGTGGTGAGGAATTTGTGTCGGTCTGGCTGGAGAGGGTTTGTGGCGAATCGATAGCTGGTCTGGAGAAACGCAGTAGTTCACGTGTGATGGAATGTATGGAATGGTACAGTTTAGGGTGCGTGTGTTGTCGAAATGTCAAGGAGTTGGGAGACTCGACGCGGGTGGGACGCGTCGTCACCCTTCGCGGTTTATGCCTGTCCGCTTTCCTTTGTTTGCTTGTGCGACTACATTTCTTTTTGCACCGTTAAACCAGTTCAAATTCTTCTTATCAACGTCTCCGTCAAATCCAAAAGCTCTCCTCCATTCTTTTCTTAGGCATCATCATCTTCATCGACCGCATGAAGGACTGTCGCTCTTCCTCCGAGCGCAAGACCCACCTGCGGGTCTGCTCTGTCGACTCCAGCCAGTTGCAGGAGGCGCAGACCGGCGCCTCGTGCTTCGTCGAAACCCGTTTGTCGGCCGATTCTTTCGACGGCGACAAACCAGTTCACCTCGTGTCCCACCGGACGTCCACTGGCAGCGGCGGCGGCAGGCATTCTTCCCAAGACGGCGCTGCCGCGCGCCTTCTGCAGGCGGTGGTGGAAGAGGATGAAGAGGAACTGCCAGAACCGGAAAGTTCCGGAAATTTCCGGAATTCTCTCGAAGAAGAAGAACAGTCGTCGGAAGACGAGGATGAGGTGTTGATCCGCAGAGAGGGCCACGCCCCCATAGTCGTGTTCAATCTGGACGAAGGCGGTAGCTAGGGACGCGGGGAAGCATGAATTTTGCAATTTACGTTGTGCTACTCGTTAGGAAAGATTTTTAAATCATTCACATGTCCAATCCCGAGCCGAGTTTCTAACATTTTCTTTGTGTAATTATAATGTTGCTCGTCTGAGACGTGAAAGCCTGCCTGTTGTTGTTAGAAGGCGCATTGCAATGAATTGTTTCACGCTGACGTTCTACACCCGTGAGCCGTGACTTGCTCGGAAGTGACATTTTGCGAGTTCTCTGTTTCCATATCGACAAACTGCGCTCTCACGTGTTGACAATTATTTTTTGCGTCGCTGTTACGCCCCGTCAATTCTGCGTTTCCGCTTTGATTCGTATAGTTTTGCCCGGTGAATCCGAGCCAGTGATTTGCAACCGTTCTCTGTTGAAAATGCTCCAATTAGCGTCCCAGTTCCAAAGTCACATTTTCTGGCTGAGGGAATGGATGGGCCTTAAATTGAAGCTTTTTCGAATCGCCGCTCTTTGAAATGCTCACGTGTCTTGTGTGTGATGCCGCTAGTTCAATTTATTGTTGTGAGAAAAGTGCTTATTATTCTCAGCCTCACGTACACGCACGCACGCACGCACGCACGCACGCACGCACGCACGCACGCACGCACGCACGCACGCACGCACGCACGCACGCACGCACGCACGCACGCACGCACGCACGCACGCACGCACGCACGCACGCACGCACGCACGCACGCACCGGCACGCACGCACGCACGCACGCACGCACGCACGCAAGCACGCACGCACGCACGCACGAACGGGCACGCACGCAGGCACACACCAACTCTGCGTGGCAGGTTTTGAGCACCCTTTTTTTTAAACCTTAGAAACGTAAGCACGTGGTACAGTAGTACGATGTAACGCTTTGTAGCGCATTCAAAGGTACGGTACCGGCACATTAATGGCGTACATAAACGATAAAATTTTTAAACGTCAATACAAGGACGCACGCACGCATAAAGCGAGCGCCAATACACCCTCCCGCTTTCAAGATCAAGTTTCGCGAACGTGGCACCGCCACTTTGCATGATAACACCCGCGCAGTTGCAGTTTAGGCTCATCCAAATTTCTAAAATGCAACCGCACGCGTGCGTGTTCTGAAATTGCTTAATTAGCACAATTTGCGCGATTAATCCTGCAAAAACATGGCCTCCGCTTCCCGGTCCGCTCCCACGGTGTCGTCTACGGGGGAAAATTCGGAAATTTCCGAGTGGGAACTCCAACAGCTACAAATTTCCATGAAAAAAGCCAGGGAATTTGAAAAAAACGAAGAATTAGAGCTGATGCGACAGCCTTTGGAAGGGGAATTGCTGAAATTCACCAACGCTTTTCAAGGATGGCAGCCGAGATGGTAGCGTTTAAATGGATTTTGTTTTATTTAATTAAATCGTCTGTGAATGCGCTGACGATGTTAAAATTGTTCTACCTCACGTTGCGTCGTTCTAATATGTGAAGCGTGAAACGTTTGTGAGAAGCAAAATATAAATCTTTCCACCAAATTGCCTGTAAATAACGTAAGTCCTCCAATAGTGCACCCGGGGCACTATTCTTTTTTTTAGCCTCACTTTACCCTGGGGCGGGCACTATGGAGGGTATTGCGTTCCTTAGGTGGTTAAACAGTTCAAAGTAGCTGAAATGTCATTTGTTATTGGGTTGGGTGTAGCTGTGTACGCACCACACCAACGTAACTACTGCTTGATATATTATCGCTGTGCAACGCAAATCGTACTTCTTGCCCACATAGGTGTAGATTGGGTCAAAATCCAGTGGGGGGGGGGGGGTCTTGGTGTTTTGAGGGGGGGGGGGGGGGTTATATCCAACCCAGGTAAAATGTATGGGTTCGGAAATTTTGGAGAGGGGGCGGACCCCATCCCGAAAGACTTTCTGGATGACCCCTCCCCTGGCTTTCATTTTCCAGAAGAATCTCGAGTCAATTTGTCTTGCAGATGGTCAAAAAAAATTTGCCTGCAGCGCTGTATTTTTGTATTTGTTACCCTCACTGGCCCTATTTACATGGCCATCTACCGTAAATCCTCCAATAGTGCCCCTGGGGCACTATACTTTTAACCTCGCTCTACCCGGGGGCACTATTCTATTGAATTTTTTTGCCTTTTTTTTAGGTGTTTAACAGTTCAAAGTACTTGGAATGTCATTCATTAATGGCCATAGCTGTGTGTGTACACACCACTTCTACATCACTACTGCTTGATTTGTGTCCGTGTATAACGCAAATCGTATCAGGGTGTACGCGTCAGCGTACAACCCTAATATGTGACGACTTCTGAATGCGGGTTTTTGAAATTTCGATCGCCTATAACTTTTGATTGCCTGAACGGATTTCGGCGCGTTATGGCTCAAATAAACCGCCTTCTTCTGGGGCATCGAACGCGCCATAACGCGTTTCCTTGTTTTACTGAATGGGGTCAGTAGTTCCAAAAATGTTTCGCAAACGCGTCTTTTTTTTTTTTTCATGTTCTCTGCCAATTTTTTGGAGCGCCGCTCGCGAACGCCAAGAGCGATTGGCCTGAAACTTGGCGTGTAAGCGCGACCCATGATGGCATTTTCAACATGCAAAGCATTTGCCTCTAGGTCCTACCAGTGTTGAGTTATGGCCGATTTTCCCCGTTTTTTTGGACATTTTTTTGGCCAAAATTTTGTGCGCTATAGGCGCCTCAACCGCTCATCGCAGAGATTTGCTATAATGGTGAAAGTTGATCGCCTAGACATGTAGCATTGTACTTTCAACAAATTGGGCGCGACCAGTGTCTATATCGACAATGGCGATTTTTTTTTTATAGTTCCGACAAGAGTAAAACTCCAAAAAATGCCATGTAAACCCCCAATTTTTTTTTATTTTCGTGAACAATACGTCAAGGCGAGTCATCGGTGGTCAATGTTTTTAAAGTTTCATCACTGGATAATGAGATATGAGCTCCTGAACCTTCGAAAAATGATTTTATTTTTAATTTTTTTTTTATAATTTTTTTGTTAAATTAATCGGCATGAAACTTTGCAAACATATGCTGTATACAATCAGAAATTAATCCCCCAAATGGATTCTTCCTAAATGCCCACAATCTTGAGATCCGGAACACTTAGTAATGTTGCGTCTTGGACAACAAATCGAGAGGTCGCGGGTTCGACTCCCGCTGGCGTCTCTGCCATCTCTTAAAAACCAATCAATATTGCGTTACCCCAGTGTCCCTTCCTGCCCCACCCATGTTGTTCCCATGAACCACCCTGCATTTTTTTCAGTTTTTTCGTTTTTCTTTTCAGATGTTAAAATGTTTTTTGGCTGACTTCAAGTGCTTTTGGGATGTGCACTCTCATGTGCAACCTCACAAGGCACACATTCACGCACGCACGCACACACACGCACGCACGCACGCACGCACGCACGCACGCACGCACTGACGCACGCACGCACGCACGCACGCACGTCCACCCGCACTCTTGCATGCGCGCACGCACACACCGACGCACGCAAGCACGCCCGCACTCTCGCATGCACGCACTCGCGTACGCACGCACGCACGCACGCACGCACGCACACACGCACGCACGCACGCCTGCACTCTCGCACGAACGCACACACGCACGCACGCACGCACGCACGCACGCACGCACGCAAGCACGCACTGACGCACTCTCGCACGCACGAACGCACGCACGCGCGCACGCACGCACGCACGCACGCACGCACGCACGCACGCACGCACGCACGCACTTTCGTACGCATGCACGCACGCGCGCACGCACGCACGCACGCATGCACGCACGCACGCACGCCGTAGTTGACCACCATCTTGGCCGCGCAGAGGGTCGCATAGGACGCGTCCTCAACGAGCATGCTGGTTGTGGTGGCGTCCTCGTGGTCGGGCTTGGGGTAACGAGCGCGTCATGCGCCACTCGCTGGTGTTCAGCCCCTGATTCTGTAACTCGAGAAGTTGCAGCACGTCCTTGGTGTTCGAGACGTTGCCCAGGAAGGAAGGTGTTTGTAAAGAAATTCTACAGTTTTGAACTTGTACACCGTACACATTTAATACGACGTTTCGGCTACAACACCCCCTCCCCCCACAGAATGGTCTCTGGCGTCCCCCCCCCCCACCCACTTCAAAAACCCGGTTACATGTATGCTACTGTGGTAGGGAAACTCACGCCCCCTGTGTGGGTGCACCTTGTTTGCACCCGAAATCCGTGCACGCGTGGGAGCACATTTCGTACATATCAATACGAAAAAACACTGTATTAAAGAAAAATTTGCAGGCAGCTGCAAAAAAAGGGGAATATGTGACTTCCGTAGAGCTGAAGTCCACTTTGAAAAAAGATTGTATAAATAAGAGCATTGCAGTGGAGTCCACTTTGAAAAACGATTGTATAACAGCATTGCAGTTGATGTGGAGTCCATTTTGAAAAACGATTGTATAAGAGCATGCAATGGTATGAACAATCAATTTGCTTGTCACATATTCGGCGTTTTTAGCGTGAGCTGTTTTGGCATATTTGATTTCGGACAACAGTCATTCTAGTGACATCACTGTTGCCCAGCTAAAAGTGACACACACCACTGCCCTACGCACATTGCAGATAGAACTAAAAACCATAAGCGCAACTGGACTCTTGGTGTGGTGTGGTATGTATTTCGATGCTGCTGATTACGGATTCTCAAAGGACAGGTAAATGATAAGTTTCAAAACGGTAATGTAGATTGTGTTTGTAGAACAGCTCCTTAAATTATACCTGAAGTGCCTGTTGTGCATATTCTCCATCCATTAACACAACAAATTTCTGTTACTGTGCTTCAAAGAATCAGTTATCCCAATTCCAGACTGCACGTATGTTTGCAGAATAGAACAATTTGTAGGTATCGTAATTCGAACTGTGGTAGAATCAAAATATTCTATTCATTGGATCATCATTTCCAACTTACAAAATATTTGAGTGTCTATGTACGTGCGTGTGTGCGCGTGTGTGTGTGTGCGTAGGTAGATATGCGCTTTTCCTAGTATGCTAAGTGCCACTGTATTCTGTCATCATGTAGCGAGCGCTAAAAACGCCGAATATGTGACAAGCAAATTGATTGTTCATACCATTGCATGCTCTTATACAATCGTTTTTCAAAATGGACTCCACATCAACTGCAATGCTGTTATACAATCGTTTTTCAAAGTGGACTCCACTGCAATGCTCTTATTTATACAATCTTTTTTCAAAGTGGACTTCAGCTCTACGGAAGTCACATATTCCCCTTTTTTGCAGCTGCCTGCAAATTTTTCTTTAATGGTACTTTTTTGCCAATATTCTGAGTCCGAAACATTTGAGGGTGTAGCGGCATGCGATGCACTGAGCGTTGCCGCATTGACTAGGCTGGGCAAGAGTTGGCAATTTTGTTTTTGCATTTTTTGTCGCGTAATTAGATTAATTTAATATTCCAAATTCCAGGTTCGAACTGGTGCCCGAGGCGGGCGAGCTGCGCTACTATCAGAGGCGCGAACACAAGGCTCTGCACAAATTGCGGTAATTTCCTTTTTTTATTCGCGATATTTTCTTGATTTGAAAATCTTTTTTAATTAAATTTTAGCGGCGTGGTGAAACTCGCTGGCGCGGCGCTGTTGCCCAACGAAGATGACCAATTAGCATTTCGACTTGTTTTTGGACGGCAACGGTTTAATGGGCAATTAATAGAGGGGCCCTTTAGGCTGAGGGCTGGCAGTACCAAACAGAGACAGGTTGGGATTGTTGTGGATTGTTTGTTTGTTTGTGTTGTACTCATTCGTTGGTTTCGCCTATGGAAATTTCACCAAGGGCAAATGTTGACAAGACTACAGGGGAATGGATTTGAGAAGGGGGATGGACTTTCGCGCTTTGAAATTTTCTTAATGACGATGCAAAGAAATAATTCCAAGGCTTCGAGTGGGCTTAATTCTTAAAGGCTGCATCTCGCAGGCCAGTGGGAAAATGTGGGGAGAATTGATGGCCAGTCTGGGGAGGGGGTAGAGGAGTGTGTCCCAGTTTGCCCGCCCCCCCCCCCCATTGAGACTACACGCGTGTGTCATGAGAGTTACTCCCAATTTTTACGCTTGATCTGTCACTGTCAGGTGGGATCGATTGATCGATCAGTGAGTGAGATCGGTTCCTCTCGCAGGAGTGGGTGAACCGTCTACGGACGACAGCGGAAGACCAAACGGTGAGACGCCGCGATCGCGAGCGTAGCGGCCAGCGCCAACCAGCGAGTCAATCCTCGTCACTGCCGTACGCGACGGAAGCCAAGTCCACTGATGGGTACGTCGGTGCTATACATACATGGTCATGGCCAGTCCACCCCCCCCCCCCCCCCCACCGTCTTGCTTGGACTCGAGGCTGCCAACAGGTAACTAACTGATTTGAGGATACAAGCGCGCGTTGGATGAAGTCAGGAAGGTTGTTGAGGCTTCTGGTGTTTACTGAGGCTTCTGGCTTCTTCTGGCTTCTGGTGTTTGAGGGGTGTTTACTGCTCATGTATTTCTCGTCAAAGTAAGCCATTTGAAAATGTTCTCCTTTCTCTCTCTTGCTTAGGAATTCGAGCGCCAACTCCGGGAGGAATGACGACAACGAAGACGACCTGGGGGTGGGGGCCGATCAGGACGAGAGCGCCCCAACCAGACGCGACCTCAATTCCGTGCTGTCCGCTGCGTCCGATCAGCAGCAGCTCATGTCCCGCAGGGCAGATGAACTTCGGGACATTGACGACGACGTACTAGCAGCAAAGGTTTGAGGGAATTGTTGGATTTAAAGGGGATCAGGACTATTTGGCGCGGACTTTTTGGCGCGTAACTTTTTGGCGCGGACTTTTTGGCGCGTAACTTTTTGGCGCGGACTTTTTGGCGCGGACTATTTGGCGCATGGGACTTTTTGACGTGACCTCAACTTTCTTCCCCAAAGATTTTTGGTTTGGGAACGTGACGCTACTATTATCTGCAGTACGTGTCTCATCGTTAGAGTAAAGGCTGATTCACAATTAACGGTCTTCCCATCGGTCTCGGTCTCGGTCTCGGTCTCGGTCTTCGCATCGGTCTCGGTCTCGGTCTCGGACTTTTTGACCCATGCCAAATTGACGACGCGTTGCCTCCGGTCTTTCAATGATCTTCGGTTAAATGCGCGCCTGTCAGCGTATTAAAGAGCGTACTGTGGCCCTTGTTTTCGACCTGTTTCATTTTTTATGAGACTTCCGTAGGAAACAAAAAAAGCACACGCAGTAGACGACGGGAACGCACTACCACCAGACAAACAGACAGACATTGTGCGGCAGACGCAGACCGCCGCCAGCGCTTCTGGCCGCAGCCAGGGGCGCGGACGCCGCTACAGGAGCTGTCGTCAGCGCCGCCGTCGACACCGTTGCCGCTGCTGCCGACGCTTCGCTGACGCTGCCGCTTTTGCCGACGCTTACAGAAAATGTATGATAATGCCGTCGGGCCCGTCCACCTTCGTAATGGCGGCGCAGATTTTCCCGCCGCCGTGTCTTTAGAGACGTGCAGCCATGCCGCCGCCGTTTTTTTTTTTTTGGATTTTTGGTATAAGAGCAGTCGTCAATTATCCAAGGAGACGGCGCCGCCTCCACCTGTTGAATACGACGCATCGTAAACTCTTCCTTGTTTTCAATTTCGGCTAATTTCCTAGTCGCTTTACCCTTATGCGAATACCGACAAATTCTTTGAGAGTGACGGCTATAGTAAAGCGTGACTACGGTAGCGCGCGCGTTCAACACGAGTTCAATGAAGACCGATGAAGACCGGAGCAAATGTTCAAAGTTCCCAACATCGTCGGTCTCGGTCTCGGTCTCGGTCTTCGCATCGGTCTTCGCTGTTTGGCATGGGAAGACCGAGACCGAGACCGAGACCGAGACCGATGGGAAGACCGTTAATTGTGAATCAGCCTTAAACGGAGTCATGCATAGTAATCTATCCGACTCATCTACCCACACTAGCGGAAAAAAGTATGAATGAATAAATGAATGGATGGTATGTCTTCCTGCTGCGCCAATTTGTGGACGAACACTCGATCGAACGATATTGCGTTGCTCCTATCCGATGTGTGGCAAACACAGCCACTCGAGATGGCGCAAGTTAACTCCTTTCGAGCAAACCATAGCAAGAAGCCAATGGTCGTGCTTCGGCGAGCAGCAGTGCGGCTTTCGTCGCCGTCGCTGACAACCGAGAGAAAGCTCCCGTCCCATTGCGACGCCGAATCCGCTTAATGACGGCCATTCAGCAATCACGGCCGCCAGGGACAAGCTTTGTGCAGCAGTTTACCGGTCGGCTACCAAGGACGTGCGCACTGACGAGATGACGCCGAGCCAGAGGCGTCAGCCCACCTACGCAAGTCAAGAACGCCCTGCCAGATCGACCCGCCAGATAAATACCTCTACACGGTGCGCGCCCAGTAACAGTACGTGCCCGCTTAGAGGATTACAAATTAGTGTTGTTCCGTGCCGCCGATTAATCTAAGTGCGCGAACAACTACTGTAGAATTGGTGGCGTTACGTCTACCAACTAAAAACCTTTGGGGAAGAAAGTTGAGGGAACCCTTTTTGACGCATGGGACTTTTTGGCGCATGAGGATTACATATTTGGCGCATGGTGATTTCAGGTTCAATAACTCTGAGTCTGTGCATGTAAACAGTAGGGATGAGCATGGGCCCCCCGGCCCAGCCCGGCCCATGGGCCGGGCTGGGCCGGAATCCCAGGCCCATCCTGTGGGCCGGGCCGGGCCGGGCCTGCGTTTTGGGGGTGTGGGCCGGGCCGGGCCGGGCCGGACGTTCCTGGCTGAAACATAGGAATCTACATTGTATGTTATGCATATTGTAAGTAACGGCGACTATTCAGCAGAAAGGAGGCATTAAGGACGCGAGTGCGCCTAAAAGTTCGTCGTGACGGCGTCGTCTCACTGTTAATCTAGCGCGTTGGTCGCGACGTTGCCGTCGTCGTCGCCGTTGCCGTTTTCGTTGTCGTCACGGCCCTTAGACCGTGAGGCACAGACGAGCAGACAACAGACGTGAAGCGACGACGACGACGTAGTACTAAAAGGCATGAGCATCTGGCGCTAGCCCAGCCTCACGTCCATCGCGAGCAAGGCGCTCGTGACGACTGCCAGCTCGGCGCCCTCCAGGCGCCGCCTCTACATCACTGGCTTGGCGACGATAGATAATACATCAGACATGGGCAGCGCCTTTTTTTTCTCAACAAACCCTTTGTGAGCGGCCAACTTCAATTGACAAACACGGTCAATCTTGAGGCCAAAAAATGGTTGGAAGCTGTAAAGCCAGAAGCGCCATTCTCTGTGTATGTGTAGTGAAAAAACGCGAACTGGCGTACGTACATGTACAACTTATTTTAGTGCACCACTGTACTTATTTCTTGGGATGGGCCGGGCCGGGCCGGGCCTGGAATTTGAGCAGTTGGATGGGCCGGGCCGGGCCTGGGCCTGGTTTTTGACGCGTGGGCTGGGCCGGGATGGGCCGGACTATCTGGTGGGCCGGGCTGGGCCGAGATCTTCAGGCCCATGCTCATCCCTAGTAAACAGTAGCTGTCAAAAGTGGTCAATGGATGGAATCGGCAGACCCGAGCAAGATCGAGGTCGCCTTGGTCGCTAACTCCACTGTGTAGGATGTGGCCGTGCACACTGTCTCTGTGGGCGCTGCCGCTGCCGCGCTGAGCTCTGATGGGCTACCGTTTGTGGGCACCTCAGCCGAGGGCGAGGCGCGGCTGTGCTGAGCCGCAACCGCATCAAAGCGCCAGCCGCGTCTGCGAATGTGTTGGGTCTACTCGTCCCATCTGCGCCACATGACAATCGCCGAGGCGATCTGATCGCCCACAATAACAATTACTACTCTGAGTGGACAGCCGCTTTTTAGTTGTCATTCATCATCATTATTTCAATTTTTCATAACCGCATAGCCGCTCTTTATCATCAGGAGTCATTGAACTTAAAATCCTCATGCGCCAAATAGTCCCATGCGCCAAAAGTCCCATGCGCCAAATAGACCGCGCCAAAAAGTCCTAAACCCGATTTAAAGCATTTGACAAAAGTATTCTTAAACGTAAGCTCGCGTATTGAATAGGCTGAATGCACACTGGCGTAAAGGAGAAGAAGTATTTCAGTGACGAGGTCTCGTTTTAAAACCGAACTTTGAAACGTTCAGAGTAATGTGATGGACGACCTTTTTCCCTGTGGCTAATGCCGTTTGTTTTAACACTACCAGTGTTCTGTTGTCGCGTTTGAAGACGTCTTCGGTATGAACACCGCTTTTCGGTTCACTCTATTTCGGTTTTCGAATGATTTAATTCATGGTTTTTCGCCTCGTTGTATTCCCAATCGAAAACAGAACTCTACTAAAAACGCTCACTTGCCAGCTTGCTATCGATTAAAAGTAAGTGAGAACCCAATTTTTTGGCAACCTGAAGCTTGCCCTGCCCGTCGCTAAATCCGCAAATTCAACGAAAACGCTAGCGGCTTACGACTGTGCCCCCCCCCACTGTGCGAAGGGGTTCACATACCAACACACACTGTGAACGCATACCTGTAACGGGGGGGGCACTATTTTCAACACCTACGCACCCCCCCCCCCCCCAACCCCTCAGAATTTTCCCAAGGGATTTTTACCCTGTCTAAAACGATAAAAGTGAGTAAATGTCGGTGTTTGTCAGTGTTTTTCAGTGTTATGTATGATGACCGTAAAACAGCTAAATAACACTGTTTAAACCGTATAGCTCGCCATATTCAATCGCCATATTTCTGACCAAAAAGTACCAATTAAGTAAACAAATGGTCAGCTACCACCCCCCCCTCCCAACTCCGCAGACCCTGTTACAGGTGTGTGTGTGAACGCCGCACTCGTTCCAACTATGGACTAACCCATAGAAAACAACAACAACAACAACAACAACAAAAACATTCCCAGGCTGTGTCTCGGGCAGCTTTGGAGTCGGCAACGCAGGCACAGTTGGTGGTGGCCGAGTTGGACGACGGATGGGCCGAGCTCTTCGCCGGAGCGCGCAAGAAGACATCGCGTCAGCACAGACGACAGCACAAGAAGAGACAGCAGACAGCAGAGCCAGTCGTGAGGCGCTCTGAGCCCCCCCGTTCCCCCCTCCCCCCCCCCAGGCCGGTTTGCGTAAGTGCGTGCATATATGCGTGAAAGTTGCGTGAAAGTTGCGAGAGGGCGGGCCAATTAGCTACTTCCCCCCCCCCCCCCCATCAGAATGTTTCAAAAGTTGTCCCAAACCCCCTACAGAACGACAAAATTGCGTATTTTTGCGTTCTTTTTACTGTTTTGTGATCACAAAAAGACTAAATAAGGCAATTTAGTATTTAGACCATATTTTGGCCGATTTTCACATGCTATTTTGGTGCACAATGTACTTTTTGCCCCCCCCCCTCCCGAAAGAGAAGGTGCTCTGACCATCCCCCCCCCCTCCGACAGTATGGATTCGTATGTTACCACCCGGGGGGGGGGGTACCCAAGGAATAGCCGTTGTCTGGTCCCCCCACAAGCATGGGTGTAATTGCGAGTGCGTGCGTTCGCGTACGCGAGTGCATCTTTCTTTCGCTGGTCTAGGTGGGCGTGTCCAAATCTTCGGATTGGGAGTCTCAAACTCAAACCCCACTGAGTGCAACTGATGAGAACTTGACGCAGCAAGAGGTTTTGGACGCCCAAAGCACGACGGATTTCAGCGCGCTCCGAAAACGGTGGGTTGAAATTGAAATGTCCGAGAAGTTGCAATTGGAGGGGGTATTATTGGAGGGGGGAAGTGTTGATTGGGCAGCTTAGAAGCAGCTTCTCGTTACTGCTTTGCGTTCGAGCATTTTTTTGAGGTGTAAAGTAAACAACTAACTTGTTTGGCCGAGAAAGTTACTGTATACCTATACGATACATCCTCCAATAGTGCCTCCGGGCATTATACTTTCAACCGTACCTACTTGGGGCTACTATTGGAGGGGAGCTTCTATTTCTTCCAGCCTCAACGTGGAAGTATAGACCAAATCGGGCTGACATTTTCATTAGAATCATCCTTTTGCTTGAGCGCAAATGTGATGAATTTGATTTTTTTCGGCAATTTTCTACGGACCTTGAAATTGATTTATTTGTGCGTAAGCCTGCAGAGCAAATGTTTCGACAACATTATTTGATTGTACTTGTCTCTCATATTGTTAATGTAATCCTTCTCCATTTTCAGACTTGACTGCGAAAAGTGGTGTTGTGAAGTGACATCGTTAATATTAGGGGGCGGATTGCATTTTTATATATCTCGAAATATTTTATTAGGGGCTGCTTATATTTAAAAAGGAAATATGACATAATTAGGGGGCGAGACACGTTTATTAGGGGGCTAATGTCGATTTGATAGGGGGTAAACAGATTATTTAGGGGGTGCGTTTTATTAGTTGGCGCATGTATTAAATTAGAGGGTCGTAAATTATTTCTAGAGGGTCGTAAACGTTAACTTTAGGCGGTCAAAAATATTATAGTCGATTGTTAATTCTGCCAACGTGGATTTCTCCCCGTTTCAGTTTCGACGCGAAATTGGAGGCGCACAAGGGTCAGTTGTTGAACTGGCTCTCGGAACTGCGAGTGGGCTGCGAGCTGTCGCGAGTTCCCCAATTTAAATTTCCAAATTTCGCCGCGAGACCCCAATCGTTTCTGGAGGCTCTCTCTGACGGCTTTGTCGCCTGGGGTTTACTGGTGGAGGCGCAAGGCGAAACGAATCAATTGGACAGAATGAAGAAGATTGTCCAGTGGTGGGGGCACGCAAACACGCACCGGCACGCACGCACGCACGCACGCACGCACCGGCACGCATCCACCGGCACGCTCGCACGCACGCACGCACCGACACGCACGCACCGTCACGCACGCACCGGCACGCACGCACGCACCGGCACGCACGCACGCACGCACGCACCGGCACGCACCAGCACGCATGCACCAGCACGCACGCACTGGCACGCACGCACCAGCACACACGCACCGGCACGCACGCACGCACCGGCACGCACGCACGCACGCACGCACGCACACACGCAGCAGTGATTTCAGGTACTTGTGCCTGCTCTACGGTGCTTCTGCAGGCGGCGTGTTGGCCAAGCCGTTGAACCCCCTACTCGGAGAGGTATTTCGGTGCAGTTTTCGTGAGCCAAATGGTCACACCGCGCTGAGATTCTTAGCCGAGCAGGTGACTGTGTGCGTACGTGCGTGCAGTGCATACCCGTAACCAGGTCTAGAAGAGTGGGGGGGGGGGGGGTGGGGGGGGGTATAATGGTACTCTTTGGTCCAAAATGGGTATAAATAGGGTGTAGCCATCCCTTGGGAAAATTCTTGGGGGGGGGGAGCATTGGGTGCGTGTTGAAAAAAATAGTGGGGGAGGGTAGCTCCCCCAGTTACAGCTATGGTGCAGCAGTGGTGTTTTTTAACTAAAATTCGAACTGAAATTTAACAAAAAAAAGTTCAGGTCAGTCACCACCCGCCCGTGACAGCGCTGCACGCGCGCTGCGAGGCGGCGGCCGTAGAAATTGGGGCGCAGCTAACGCTGCAAGCTAATTACGCCGCCGCCGCCACTTTGTCCGCCAGTATTATGTCTGCCGAATCGGACTATTTTACGGTGAAACTCGGTGAGGTTTTAATTTAAAATTTTTGGATTTGAAAGGCTTTGTCGTGTTACTAGGCGATGTCACGAAGTACTTGTGACTGGTCAGGTGTCCTGTGGGGGGGGGGAGATGTCCAGAACGGGGAATTTTTATTTATTCGTTTATTCTATTTATTCCCAGTATTTTTATTTTGCACCAACATATCGTCTGCTCCGACTTGCGATACCCCCCCCCCCCCCCAGTTACAGGTACGCTTCAGGGCGCGTATGCACAGTCGCTTTCTAGCATTATCTAGTCGCTATTTACTACTTCTAGTAGCAAGTGCTTGGAAATCGAGATGCACAGACGTAGCAAGTGCTATCTACTGGCCTAGATAATGCTAGAATCCTACAGTTGGCACGTAGACTGGTCCGGTGCTGTCTATTTGGAAAACTAGATAGCGCAAAACGCACATTTTCATAACAGTTTGCGTTTTAAGTACAATATTAAATTACAAAATTACGTTTGCTGATATGCGAAAGGTCCAGTTGTCGCCCCCTCTTCATTGTTCTCACTCAAACAACCAAGTTGTGCCATGGACACAATACAGACACACTCTAAACAAATACAGAGCAAATATCGCGCCCAACAAAATACAAATTAGCCTAAGGCCTAGAAGACACTAAACAGCCGTATGGAAACATCCGTATCGCGCCGACTTTGAACTATTAGCAAGTGCTAGAAACAGACAGTGACGCACTATGTTTAAGCATCCACCCAAATAGCAAATGCTATTCGTAGACTTAGTAAACAGCAATAGCACTAGTAACTTACTAGGCCTACTTGCTAAGACTGTGCATACGCGCCCAGGATTGGGGGGGGGTCATTTTTTGGGGCGGTTGGGGGTATCGGTGCCTCACACAGCAGTGTTCTCACGCAACTGTGCAAAGTACATTAAAAATTTCGAAAAAAGAACCATTCCAGGCGCCGATACCTACGAGTTGACGCTGCCCTCTGTGCACGTGCGGTCGCTTTTGACGGACGCGCGACTGGAATTCGGCGGGAGGGGCAGAATCGTGCTCGTCGGCAGCCAGGAGAAATCACCACCGACAGATGACGCTGACCCGGATTTGACAGACGAGGGTCAACTCTGCGCCGAACTGAGCTTTCACGCGAAAACGATCTATGGAGACAACAGCAGAGGCGCCAAACTTTCCGGCAAGATTTTCAGAGAGAAGGCGCAAGGAGAAGAAGAGACGCAGCTGTGCGCGCTAGAGGGTGCGTGCGTGCCGGTGCGTGTGTGCCGCTGCGTGCGTTCGTGGTGCGTGCGTGCTGGTGCGTGCGTGCGTGCGTGCGTGCGTGCATGTCGGTGCGTGCGAGCCGGTGCGTGCGTGCCGGTGCGTGCTGGTGCGGTGCGTGCATGTTGGTGCGTGCGCGTGCATATGTGCCAGTGCGTGCGTGCGTGTGTGCCTGCGTGCCGGTTCGTGCGGGCGTGCCGGTGCGTGCGTGCGTGCGTGTGCGTATTGTGTGCCTGTGTGCCGTGCGGGCGTGCCGGTGCGTGCGTGCGTGTCCTACATACACATTCCGTTTAGGCGACTGGACGTCTGAGATTTGCTTCACTTCTACCGGGTCGACTGAGGGCAGTGCGCAAGTGTTCGATGTGAAACAGTCGGTGTCGGCCGCTGCCAACCGGCGGTTCATTCGACCCACGGAGGCGCAGCATAGATTGGAGTCCAGGCGACTGTGGAGAAATGTAGGTGGTGTGCTGCACGCACGCACGCACTGGCACGCACGCACAGGCGTGCACGCACTGGCAGCATGCACCGGCACGCACCAGCACGCACGCACTGGCACGCACGCACCGGCACACAGTCACTGGCACGCACGCACAGGCACGCCCGCAACGGCACGCACGCAACCGCACGCACGCAACGGCACGCACTCACTGGCACGCACGCACGCAGCGGCACGCACGCACCGGCACGCACGCACCAGCACGCACGCACCTGCACGCATGCACGCACCGGCACGCACGCACCACGATGCACGCACTGGCACACACGCACCGGCACGCACGCACCGGCACGCACGCAGTGGCATGCAACGCACTGGCACGCACGCACTGGCACGCACGCACTGGCACGCACGCACCGGCACGCACGCACCGGCACGCACGCACCGGCAAGCACGCACCTGCACACACGCACCGGCACGCACGCACTGGGTCGCACGCACTGGCACGCACCTGCACGCACGCACGCACGCACGCACTGGCACGCATGCAGCGGCACGCACGCACTGGCACGCACGCACTGGCACGCATGCACAGGCACGCACGCACCGGCACGCACGCACCCGCCCGCACGCACGCGCA
Organism: Paralinhomoeus sp. GSCO2_6; assembly: GCA_030248085.1. Lineage (NCBI taxonomy): Eukaryota > Metazoa > Nematoda > Chromadorea > Monhysterida > Linhomoeidae > Paralinhomoeus > Paralinhomoeus sp. GSCO2_6. The sequence goes on along the minus strand of JASAMY010003514.1, from coordinate 16,878 downwards.
CGCACGCACACGCACGCACGCACGGGCAAGCTCGCACGGGCAGGCACGCACTGGCACGCACGCACGGGCACGCACGCACTGGCACGCACGCAATGGCACACAGGCACCGGCACGCACGCACCAGCACGCACGCACTGGCATGCACGCACGCACCGGCACGCACGCACTGGCACGCAGGCACCGGCACGCACGCACCGGCACGCACTGGCACGCACGCACGCACCAGCACGCAGGCACAGGCACTGTCGCACCAGCACGCACGCACCGGCATGCACCGCTCCGGCACGCACGCACCTGCACGCACGCACTGTCGCGCACGCACTGACACGCACGCAGCGGCACGCACGCACCGGCACTCACTGGCACGCACGCACGCACCAGCACGCAGGCACAGGCACTGTCGCACCAGCACGCACGCACGCACTGGCACGCATGCAGTGGCACGCACGCACTGGCACGCACGCACTGGCACGCACGCACTGGCACGCACGCACTGGCACGCATGCACAGGCACGCACGCACCGGCACTCACTGGCACGCACGCACGCACCAGCACGCAGGCACAGGCACTGTCGCACCAGCACGCACGCACGCACTGGCACGCATGCAGTGGCACGCACGCACTGGCACGCACGCACTGGCACGCACGCACTGGCACGCATGCACAGGCACGCACGCACAGGCACGGACGCACAGGCACGCACGGGCACGCACGCACTGGCACGCACGCACTGGCACGCACGCACCGGCACGCACGCACTGGCACGCACGCACCGGCACGCACGCACGCACACGCACGCACGCACTCGCACTCAGGCACCGCCACGCACGCACCGGCACGCACGCACGCACCGGCACGCACGCAATGGCACGCACGCACTGGCACGCAGGCACCGGCACGCACGCACCGGCACGCACGGGCACGCACGCACGCACCGGCACGCAGGCACAGGCACTGTCGCACCAGCACGCACGCACCGGCACGCACCGCTCCGGCACGCACGCACCTGCACGCACGCACTGTCGCGCACGCACCGACACGCACGCAGCGGCACGCACGCACTGGCACGCACGCACCGGCACGCACGCACGTCCACGCACAGGTGACGAAGGCGATGCGAGAGGGCGGGCGAGAGGGCCACGCGGAGACGGCGCACCGGGCGCGCTCCGACCTGGAATCGAAGCAAAGGGCGTACCACGACAGACTCACGGACTCACATCCGCACAAGCGACAGTTCTTCGTCTTGAACGACTCGCGGCAGTGGGTGGTCCCAGTGCAAGAAGAAGAAGCTGCGGAGCCTCCTCAAGTGTGATCAGTTCGGATCAGTTGTTCATCGATTTATCGGTTCTATTGAGTAGACAGAGAAAGACAACGTAGCGAAATCAACGTCCGTACACTTCGGCGACTGTACGCGCGCACGCGCGCACGCACGCACGCACGCACGCACGCACGGACGCACGGACGCACACACGGGCACAACCGATAGAAGAGTGGAGATATTGTTGGCCGAAATTGGAACTCGTATACACCCCACCCACAGTATGTGTGATTTTCGTGACCTGTAAGCCTGTAAGAGTACGAAACGCGGAATGGAAGCGTCGAAGCTGCCGGTGGGTGGTCTGGGCACCCTCCCTGCCCTGTTGTTGGTTGTTGCATTAGGGGCAACGCTAGGAAGCCGTCTCTATGACGCATGCACATCTCTATGACGCCTTTCTCCTGTCTAGAGCCGCATAATGAGCCAAAGACATTCGGAAGAACGCAAACAAACACCAGACGCTGCGTTACACACAGGCACACATTGTGACCTAGTGACATTCGATTGAAGATGTAAATAGCGCGCGATACGGCGCGCGCACGTAACGCTCGTATGCAAACACCGGTATAGTGTCCGTCTTGTGGCATTGTTATCCTTCTTCCCTCCTGCGCATTTGTCATTTCAGTTTGCCGCGTAAATAGAAAGTACTTATTATAATAAAGTACGCGACTTTGAGAGAATGGCGCAGCAGCAAGTCGACCACGCGCACCTCTTTCAGGTGGCGGTGCGACTGGCTGCGGAGGAGTTCGCCGTGCGTTCCTGCTGCGTGCGCTGCGTGCAGCGGCAGCAGAGCGGACGTTCGTTCAGGACGACGGTCAGCCGTTGCCAGCCGACGGCCTCTTCGGCATCCCGCTCCACCGCCTGTTCGCGCTGCCCCAGGAGCTCTTCGACCTCTTGCCGCAGGCCGTGCAGCAGCAGCTGCTCGCGGCCGCCCAGGCCGTCGACGCTGGCCCGGGTCAGCCTCACGAGCAGGCGCGCGCGCTGCCCCAGCCGCTGCCGCCGGCCGAGCTGCTGCAGGAGGCGCTGGCGCTGCCTCTGGCCGAGGCGCAACAGCTGCAGCAGCAACTGCAACTGCAGCAGGCCCACCAGCTGGAGCAGCACATGCAGCAGCACCCGATGGCCGGCGCTGACGGAGACGACGACGAGGAGCAGGACGAGGACGAGCACGACCACGTGCCCCCGCCGCGACGCACCCTCTGCGACTGACCTGACATGGCACGAATGAGCCGCGAGAGCTAGATAGAGCGCGTTTTCCTTACCACTGCTGACGTTGTCTTTTATATCTGTAGCGAACGGCGTCGCGTACTATATGTATAGGTAGGTCACCGCGGCGCGCTCGCGTTGTTGTTTTTAGGCAGCGGTGAATATTCTATCGGAGACTGCGCGCGCGCGAGCGGAGATTTGTTGAGCGAAAAAGAGGCTATTTTGAAAATATGCAACAAATACAACACACAACACATGCAAAAGATCATTGTAGCTTAGGCTTTAGCTTAGGCTTAGGCTTAGGCCTAGGCTTAGGCTTAGGAGGCGGGAACAGTGATTCGTTGCATCGTTGCATCTGTTGCATCTGTTGCATACTTTCCAAATTGCCGAAAAAAAGAGCCGCGCTTCGCCGTCCACGGTTGTCTGTAGTATTTCGGTGCGCGTCGCCGGACGCCCAGTCTCCGCGCCACCGTACTTAGGTCGCGCGAGAGGCCGTGATACATACACGCGTGTGGCGACCCTCGGTACACCGACGCGTTGTTCGTCATCTCTACCTACACGGTTGCGCCGGTGTGCTAAAAAAATTACCCCCATGAAATCAACTCCCCAGGGAAGCGATATTTAAAAAAAATGCAAATGAGTTTATGAAACTTACTCTCCACTGGGGATTTCATTTTTTTAATGAAATTTACTCACCACCTAAAAAATCGACCCCCCCCCCTGTGGCTCGCATTGTGTTGAGCGTTGCATGTGACTGCAGCTGAACAAAGTGACGCCAGCAAAGACTGAATCGTCTCTGACTCACTTGTGTAGCCACGCCACGCCAGCGTGGCGTGCGCAATCAAGCCAATTGCCACATACTGATCGAATGCCGCTTGCAGCTTTGTTGATTGCAATGAGCACATGCAATGCAGCCACAGCCAGACTGCGTCAGCGTCAGCTGCCGCTTCTGCGCCATCGCATACAACGTCGAGCTCAGTCGTTTCCCTCTGCAACGCGGTGAAGCGGGAATGTCGTCTTCTTAGTCATTGCCGTTCACGTTCACGGCAGATGAGACGAGTATTTGCAGCTCATCAAGAAGCACCAAATTGTACAAACGGTGGGGCGCTAAGCGCTTTATACAAAGATTGGCAAAGCAAAATCGCTGGAAGTGCTGGTAAAACTTCATACTACCTCCAGTTAGCAAGCCCTTGAGCTTGCTAAAAACTAGCCTAAAAAGTTTTACTACCTAATAAACTATAGGGTGTTTTTTTTAAACTGCACAATTTATTTTTTGAATAACTTTCTCTTCCCTGATCCGCTCACCGTGAAATTTGAATCAAAGACGCCCAAGACTTTAGGGTTTTGTCTAGAAAAGGAATTTTTGAAATAGGATTTGTATCCATGAAGTAATGGTCATTCGAACGCGAGGTCCAAATTTGCCCATTTTGACTGGGGGCTCTCACGCTCTCACATGCTTCTCTTCTTGGCCGATCTGCTAAAAGCTTGGGGATGTGTGCGAAATTGAGCTGCCTGCAAAATGGCATTAACGTTTTCGAGCCAGTTTTGGAATTTGCAGTATACCTAACTAGACAAATTCAAATGTGATGCAAAAATCACGTATTGCTGAGCCTTTTGTCACCAAAATGCTTTCTTTAAGTCTAAAATGAACATCCGAAAAACATCGATTGCACGGAATGTACTGTCAATCGAATGAGTAAGCTGAGGCGGTTCTAAGCCACCCATGTTTTACAGAATCCAACAACCTTTAATTTTTAGAGTGTTGTGGAGAAAAAGTTGATCTTCACTGTTTTGATCTGCAACTTTGTACGCATAAAAACTGGCTCGAAAACGTTAATGCCATTTTGCAGGCAGCTTAATTTCGCACACATCCCCAAGCTTTTAGCAGATCGGCCAAGAAGAGAAGCATGTGAGAGCGTGAGAGCCCCCAGTCAAAATGGGCAAATTTGGACCTCGCGTTCGAATGACCATTACTTCATGGATACAATTCCGATTTCAAAAATTCCTTTTCTAGACAAAACCCTAAAGTCTTGGGCGTCTTTGATTCAAATTTTACGGTGATCGGATCAGGGAATAGAAAGTTATTCAAAAAATAAATTGTGCAGTTTAAAAAAAACACCCTTTAGTTGCGACTAGGTAGTATATAGTATGTACTACATCTATGAATACCGCCTGCGTCTCACTACCTAGTAAGAAGTTGCAACTACCCTTGTAACGTGCGGGCGGCCAACGTTACGTGTTGTCGTAGGGCTATCCATAATATCCATGGACAAGTTGGCACGCAGGCGCAGCGGGCCTAGATGGCTTCTGTTGTGTCGTGAGCCGACGTTTGATACTTCCCTCTTGCAGTACCAAATAACGAGTTCAATTACAGACAGTTCGCATATACGACCTTTTACTATCCCTCTTGGCCAGTAATAGTTTCAAGTCGCAGTTCGTATATTCATGGAATGTTCTATTAAGGAAAATTTTGCAGGTGGCTGCAAAAAAAGAGAATATGTGACGGACGCTCCTTTAGGTCCAGTTTGAAAAAACGTGGTATTAAAAGTAGCCACTTCATCAGATGATCAACTTCAGTTTGGACAAACCGTGTATAATCGAACCAAACGCAGCAACACGTCACATATTCGGCGTTTGTTGTGCTCGCTTCACCCGCTCGCTTGGATCACTGGAAAGGCAGTCCAGGCTGCACCGAGGCCTTTTATTCCTTGGACTCAGAGACGAGAGTGGGCCTTGTCCTTGCCGCCCACAGATGGCAGTCCCGTCCATAGCTACAGGCTAACAGAAGCGGAACAAAGATGAACGAGAATCGAAGTTGAATGTACGGCATGTACTGGTACTTAAGATTGTGAAATGATGCTACATATCACTTACTGTAAGAGCAAGCCACATATTAAATTTTGGAACAGACAGGGCAGTGAAGTTATCTACCTATGCAGTATCTTTGGCTGTGTGCCCTATCCATCCATGCAATGCCTATGAATGGCAGCACATCGTCAGAGAGATGAACGAGTTGTGAGGTTGGATTGATGGTGGTGGTGTTGTGGTTGTGTGCGTGCGATGGCTCACACAACAAACGCCGAATATGTGACGTGTTGCTGCGTTTGGTTCGATTATACACGGTTTGTCCAAACTGAAGTTGATCATCTGATGAAGTGGCTACTTTTAATACCACGTTTTTTCAAACTGGACCTAAAGGAGCGTCCGTCACATATTCTCTTTTTTTGCAGCCACCTGCAAAATTTTCCTTAATACAGTGTTTTTTCGTAAAAGAAAGATTAATCGAAAACTCACGCATGCACACACATACAAATCCACAGCAGCAGACCAGCACGGACGCATGCTCAGTGTTGCACCATAAAGCTTATGAAAAACGTGTACCACTGTACACATTGTGCGTGCGTGCGTGCGTGCGTGCGTGCGTGCGTGCGTGCGTGCGTGCGTGCGTGCGTGCGTGCGTGCGTGCGTGCGTGCGTGCGGGTGTGCAGCTGTGTCATTTTCGTGCATCAAGGGCTGTAACGAGCATCCGTCCATAAATATCAAAAATTTGCCAAAATTTTGGTAGAAGAACCTAGAAAAGAGACAGAGAATGTGGGATGGACTGGAGACACTGCAGCAAAGAACCGTTGATGGGTTTCCCAAGATGACACCTGCAAAAGCGTCACAGGCGTCACTGGGAGTCGAACCAGCGACCTCGCGATCAGTAGTCTGATGACTTTACAAAACGCGCCAAAAATATTGCAACGTAAACTGTAACCTCACGATGTATTGCACCTAGACTGAATTCTTCAGAGGGTTTTTATGTGGGTCATACCTAGATGCGTGCGAAGTTTTGTTTCGATTGATACAGGTGTGAGCGAGCGACAGGCCAAAAGGTTGGAAGGACCCAATTTTTTGTTACATCCACACAATTTTCTCGGTAATGCGCAAGAGTATGGAAACGTGTTGCGACTCAATCGAATCACCCTTTGAATGCGGTTCTTTTGAGCTATCACGTGGCAGAATTCGTCCAGGAAAGCAAAAGTAATGCACGCTCAAAGTTTCGAATGTCGCCCAAAATGGGGGTGTGCCAAGAGAGTCTAGCTGCGAAACATGGAAGTCGGAGAGATCTCATTTGTCAAAAGTGACCTATTCCAGGTCTAGACGAGGAACTGTCATCATTACAGCACAGCTCTGTGACAAACGGTTGAAGCGCCTATAGCTGACAAACTTTTGGGACAAAACACCCAAAAAAAGGCCTTTCAAAGGGGGCCGACCGAGACATGGGCATCGGAGCGCTGCCATTTGTCGAAAGTAACCTATTCCAGGTCCGGACGATTAACTTTCGTCATTGCAGCACAGCTCTGCCACAAACGGTTGAAGCGCCTATAGCTGACAAAGTTTTTTTGGTCGAAATTTGCGAAATTTTGGTTGCCTATATCTCATTATGTGGTGAGAATTTCAAATGTCATGCAAGCGTGTTAGACTTTCTTTGTAAAGCTGTTTACGGAAATCAAATAACATTTGGGGGTTTACTCGGATTTTTTTCGACTTTTACTCTTGTCGCATTTTGGCCAAAAAAAACGACTATGTTCCAAAAAATTACTAAATCGGCCTTAACTCTAGATCCGTAGCACCTAGATAAATTTTTCTTGCGGTCACAAAGTTGCCATCATATACCGCGTGCTCACGCCAAGTTTTGTCCCAATCGACTGAGGCGTTCCAGAGCGGCGCCCCAAAAAGTGTGTGCAGAACAGGAAAAAAAAAACACCACTTTTTCGGAACATTTTCGGAAGTTTCGTGTTAATGCGCTCGAGTACCGAAACGCGGGACGGCTTATTCGATTCCGGTCTAGAAGGCGGTTCTTTTGAGCTATCATTCGCCACAATCCGTTCAGGCAATCAAGAGTTATGAGCGACTGAAAATTCAAAAAACCGCATTGCAGAAGTCGTCACATATTAGGGTTGTACGCTGCCGCGTACACCCTGATTCACAACAGCTTCAAAGCGGTCGCCGCTATGGCGCCACGATGGCGGCGCGACGAAAGTTGCGAGTTGCGAACAGCCGTCATATATCATGGAAGCTGGTGCGGCAGGAAGCAGGAATCAGCACTGCGAATTTTAAAAAGAAATCCAAGAAGTCTACAGTGTCAGCACAGAAATTTTGTGAGACATTGGTGATGGAACAAGAGAGTGGAGTTGTATTGAGAATGTCGGAGCAATATCCCAGCGAAAGGCACCGATGTTGTACAGTCGTCCTTCGTCAGCACAGCACAGCACAGCACAGCACTGGCGAAGCACAGAAATTTTGAATGAAAGGCAACAGAATCGAATGAAGTGTTTTTTGAAGCGAGCTTGTTTGACATGTCATGGTGTACTGTGTTGTCGTACCAATATTTGTGCCGCCTGTGAAATGCGCAGAACATATAGTCTGCGTTTGTTGCGCTGTGTTACGCTAACGCAGAGGTGGCGAGTAATTTTTTAAGTGGGGAGTAGTTTTCTTATGAAATTCACTTCCATGGGGTGGTAATTTTTTAAAATATTTATTCCCTGGAGAGGAGATTTTATGGGGGAGTAAATTTTTTAACACACCGGCCCTCCTCCTGCCCACTACGTGTGCTATTTACTGTCTGCTTTCGCTTCAGACGGAAAAACTCGCTCTGATGACATGGCGACAAAACGGATTCCAACATGCTGTCACTGCCTCTTTATTTGACTATGTACCATTGAGGCTGCAGATTCAGTATCACTCTGCACAAACAGTTGCATCCAACATGGCTCGTGGTACCAGACTTGTGGTATTCTAGTGGAAGCTAGCAAAAGCCATTGTATTCCAAAATGCTGTCAAGCAGCACACTGCCTCTTTATTTGACTATGTACCATTGAGGCTGCAGATTCAGTATCACTCTGCACAAACAGTTGCCTCCAACATGGCTCGTTGTACCAGACTTGTGGTATTCTAGTGGAAGCTAGCACAAGCCATTAGTAGTGGGGGGCATGGGATAGGGCGCAAATATGCGTGGAATGTGCGGAATGCAGCCCAAGCATTCCAAAATTCCGCGCATATTTGCGCCCTGGCCTATACTTTCTATTGCGCCCTATTAGCGTCCTATCCTTAAGCGTTGCGCCCTATTAGCGTCCTATCCTTTAACGTTGCGCCCTATTAGCGTCCTATCCTATAACGTTGCGCCCTATTAGCTTTTGTTTTGTTTGTTTTTTTTTTTTGTTTTTTTCCTATCCTTTAACGTTGCGCCCTATTAGCTTCCTATCCTTTAACGTTGCGCCCTATTAGCTTCCTATCCTTTAACGCTGCGCCCTATTAGGGTCCTATCCTATAACGTTGCGCCCCAGAGCCGCCCCTATACTTTACCGTTAGCAGAAACTGAAGAGTTATTTTTAGACTTTTAAAGTTTTGCTCAGGAACTGAACCCCCCGCCGCGCGCATGACAAGCTACATATTTAGCCACAAGCCCACTGGGCAAATATTTTATAGTTCCAAAAGTTTGGCTATGAATGCATAGGTCCATACAGGTGTACAGGTGCACACTACTGTCCATTGTCTGTCTGACAAGGCAACGTATGTACTGTATCACGCGAATAACACTAGTCAACAAGGCTTTAGGTGGAGACAGTGGTGCACTGCATGTGATTTTCACGTGGCACGCACACTGACTGCATTCCAGTGCAGTGGGACGAGGGCATGAGCAGTGCACTACAACCAATGGCTTCCCCGTTAGTGTCCTCAAAATGTACACCGTCCAATGTGTAGGCACTGACCACCCACGTTTACAAAAGTGTAAATTTTTAAACTCAAATTTCTCGCGCCTGTTGCCGGTACACGTGATTTTCCACGTGGCTGCACAAGCGCACAGCGGCTCTTAGCCGCCTACACTCCTCTAGGCTGGGAGCACGCAAACGAAAGGTCAGTCAGCGGCACTGCGCTGACTACGACTACACTACGACTACGAACGCATGGACGCACGCAAAGAAGACACGTACCGTTGACTAGGTAGCTATGCGCCATTCGTCCAGCCAAGGGAGGAAAGGGGGCTTTGACCCATTCCACGTTAGGTTGATTGCCCCACGCGTCCTTGTACAATGTACTCGACCACTGTAGAGTTAAGCCAATGGAACGCTGCAATCCGAAACAGCAAGCGCCCATGGCCGCCTATATGCTGCGGCTGTACAATTCCCTACCACAAGCGCAGATATGAACATATGAAACAACCCAATGCATGTACAGTGTAGGGCGCAATTCGTCCATATGACCCATGTTCCCATCCACTGAATCGATCGAATTTCTTCCAACGTATAGCACGCGCAGATGGGCACAGTCACTCTAAATGCAACACAGTCACGCAGTTTAAAACGTCGAAGATGTTAAAATTCCCTCTAGAGATGTAACAATCAGTTTCGCTTGTTTCTTGGGACACGCAGGCCAATTCTCTTGATCTGCTGTGCAGAGGTCCGTGGTCCAGTACGAATCTGGTTGATGAGCGCACCCCCCAGCGATCTGACTTCTCCAGTCCCATCGTTCTTTGTCTCGCCATTGAGGCAGCTGTAGAGGGCATCCTCCATGCACTTGTGCATTGTTTGGATGCCCAGGACGTTGTAGCACTTACTGAACGTAAAACGTAACCTACAGTTGTGCCCCCTCGCCTATCAAAAGTTTGAAATTCCTGCACCTCAGAAGGTAGATGAAGTTTCCATCCGTCTCTTTCAGCATCCCCGCCAGGCGTTCTGCCTGGCACAGGTTGGTGTTCATCCTTCTCTATTTCAGTAAATTTTATCGAGGGGCAAAGACTGACAGCACCTCTTGTGATGACTGCCTTTTATACGCACCCTCCCGCAATGCAGACTACTGTAGTCAGTCTTTCTGTAGGCTTCCTTTGAGAATTACAACAGTTGGGTTTCGGTCAGACGTTTCCCAGTTTGATTTTCCAAGAAGAAAAAAATACTGAACACTGTCATATTTAAACAGGTACTGTATTTTCAAATTTCTCAGAATACACATTTTGTTACATACACACATACTGTAAATCCTCCTCTGTAATAGCCCCCCCCCTCTAATAGTAAATGCAAGGAGAGGTTGAAAGTATAGTTGCCTGATGTAACTGTTAGAGTATTTATGGTAGTATGCGGAATAGAAATGGGGTGATTAATCAGAAGCCACGGGAGCAGGCGATATAACTGGAATAGGAATGGACAAAGGAATCACTGTGGCACAGCATCAATGTTCTCATTGTGTTCAGTTTTCTCTTGATGCCCTCTGGAGGCCAAGTGCATTTGAACGTAGTCTTCTCCAAAGCAGACGATGTTTGGACAGACGTCGCACCTCCACACGCTCTCTCCGTTGACGAGCCTCTTGTGAATCGCATTGTTGTTGATGTGCCTCTCCAGGCCAAAATGCGACAGGAATCCTCGGTTGCACACGTCACAGAAACTGGGGCCTTTGTCGTCTTTCTTGAGTCCAACGGTTTCAGCATGCAGTTTTCCTGTAAACAATTACTGGTTAGACACGGACAAGAGTGTATACGTTGTACCTTGTATGTGTCTCTGGAACATTTCCGGTTTCCAGCAAGGTAGCTTGCACTCAGCACAGTAGTACTCCGACGGGCATTCTTTGACGGGAGTTGGCAGACCAGCGCTCATCGCATGTCGTGCACCTGAGTAAAGCAAAATAGAAAAAGGAACTTGACTGTACAGAATACATACCTTCAATGTGTCTGTTGTAGAACTCAGGTCGCCAGCAGGCCAGGTTGCACAGTTTGCAGAAGTACTCCTCAGGACACATTTTAGTCGACATTGCAAATTCAAATCCAGACAGACTGAGCACTAGATTTGAGAGTCACCCAATGGCAATACAGTAATGGTACCGTAGACTGAAAAAAGCACGTACAGTATCCTACCGTACATTCAAATGAAGGGCATAAATACACTGTTCACAGGCTATTTGGCATCATTTGAACTTCAATTATGGAAACTCCTCCAAAACTGCAACGACAGAACGCTATCGATGAGCGCACTGGCTGGAAATGGATGAACAAAACACCCCCACCTACGTGGCATGGCCCCCTGCCATTCGCCAACCCCGAGGACAGCGGGCAGAGTCCTACCTCTTCATCCTGCTCCTTGTCCACCCTCGTCGCTGACACGCTGCCCATCTGTGGAGAAGACTGCCCCTACAAGAAAGAATTGGAAGACCTCAAGCAACGCCTGATCGAATGTCTTGCCAAGAAGATCAGTGAAACCCTTGTTGACAAGTTGGACAAGCTCTTGTAGTCGCAGTTCCGACTATGTTCGTGTGCTTATGATGTTCTATTTTCGTGTTGAAAACGTTTGAACGTTTGAATTGGGCGGAAACCACACAGTGCAGTACAGTACTGTTTAGCCTTTTTCAACTGAAAAAAAATGCAGTGCACGTGCTATACAGTGCGTTCAAAACCTAGACCCTTAGCCAACACTCGCCAGTCTTGCTGATTCTTGTTCCACTTTTCAAAAAATGGATGACGGCTTTTCACAGTCGTTCTTTGACGAACTGGACGCTCTCAATGCGTCGTCCAACATCATGACGGACTTCCCCAACTGGACTGAGCCTCCGCAACCCATGACGGACGTGGTGGTGGAGTCGGTCTGGAACCCCATCCTGGAGTTCTTTCCCGATTTTAATGTCAACCAGGGCCAAGACGACAATATGGAGAACGCCGCCCCCATCTTACAAGGCTTTGACGCGGCAACGCCCGAGATGCTCCAGGTGCTGGACGCGTTCGAGATGTTCAGCGACATGCCCAAGTTGGAGCCCGAGGCCCGAGGCAATGAGGAGGAGGAGCCGGTCAAGGTGGACAAGGAGAGCGACGTGAAGATGAGCGACAGTCTTCAGCATGACGTGAAAATTGCCACAATTGAGGCCCTCTGTACTACCGTACTCAACCTTACAAAAAAGTGATTACGGTGCCTCTCAACACTTCGTTTGTGCTCTACTTGTCATTATCGATGCATCCGTTTTCAAAAGCGCAAATAGACTCCATTGTCCTTCTCTTTCTGAATCCTACAACGCCTGGCTCGTACAGTTCTGTGGTTCAGTTCCAAAAATATCTAAAACAATCTGGTTTTGACATTGGTTTAAAAGCATTAACAAAAGTTCTAAAGGAGTACGTACCTTCCCTAACAATCCAAAAAGAACAACAAGAAAAGTTTGTTCGGAGAACCCTCCTCGTGACAGCCGTTGACGAAGTTTGGGTTGCAGATCAGTGCACTTTTCCACTCCCTATTCTCAGGAGCAACAGAATTTCTGCCATGTAAAGCTCCCCCATGTCTGCTGACTACCGTATGTAGTTTTTTGTTTAGATTGGTAGTGGTTGACGCATTGAGCCTGTACACATTCCTAAAGCCCCTAAAGAACAAGACATCCAAAGAAACTGCTGAAGCCTTCTCCGAACTACTGACAGGCAGGAAGCCAAAAGTCTTGCAGACTGACCAAGGTGCACATTTTAATGCAATGGACAAAAATTAAAAAGCCTCCATTTTTAGGCTCTGAATTTATCGGTGCACCATTTTCAACACTGCTGGAGAGGGAGGGAATTTTTCACCAAATTGCGTTTCAACAACCAAACAAGGCGCATCTTGCTGAACTGGGAATTAAATTACTAAAGAAAATAATTCGGTCCTACCAATTGCAAAACAAAACCAAAAGATTTGTGGACCACCTAGAAGATTTTCAAAATACTCTCAATACAAGGCCATTGGACCGTCTTCACGGAGCCAGCCCCATTGAAATTGATGCCAAAAACGAGCATATTGTAGCGGAAGAATTAAAAAAGCGCGCAAATTCAAAACCTTTGAACCGACTAGGACTCAAAGTTGGGGACTTTGTCAGAATTCAATTGAATCGCGCCGTTGCGACTGGGCAGAATCGTTACTCCGAGGAGATTTTCAAAATCTGTGCTGAGAATACGACCAGCAGACCTGTTCTCTTTGCAGTTGCCGATTTGGCGGGCACACGTTTGAACCGTTGGTTCTACGCCAAGCAACTGAGTCTAGTCAAGGCTGCAGCATGACCCACTTGGTGGAGAGGGTGTACATTGAAGAAACCAAACCCCAGTTTATAATTCAACTTCCAAAAGCTACCTACGTGCGCCTGTGCAATTTGTCGTTGGTGGGCGTAGAGTCTGGACAATTTATCTATGCAACATTGGACGATGCCATGGTGACTCAACTTAACTCAATGCATTGGCCTCTATTGGGCTGCTTTCCTACGGTGCAAGACTACTCCATTCTTGGCAGTGGCCCAATTACCCCTCTGCATCCAACAAAAATCCACCCAAGAAAATCCGTGTTTCGATTACGCTTGCTAAATTCTGAACTACAGTATGCAACGAAGATTACTGTAAGTTGTCGCCTCGATTTTTTCGACTGATTCGTGATCATTCTGTCGTTTTTCTCTTTCAATTACGATGTCTACTGCTGTTAGAAGGAAGAAAGTCACCCCAGTGTGTGCAAACTACCAAAACCAAATCATTGAAAATTATGACGTGTCTTTGAAAAGCAGTTGCGTGTTTCCTGTCACCTTAGACAGAAAACTGGCCCTTCGATTTCAGGTAGACAATCTGTTCCGCCTAAATTAAACTGCAATGCATTATTTCATTAGGTTCCGTCTGGCAATGCCCTGTTTATTGACTTCTCTCGATCGAGCATTTTGGCGCAATTTCAAACTGTGTCAATGGGTGGTGAGCCTATAATTGAAGGCGAAGCCTACACTTGCATTGAGGAGCCGCTTTTCTCATGCATATCGGCAGTTACACTCTTTGTTGGTGGCCGTCCCATCTTTACGCAGAACTCGTTCAATTACGTAAACTACATTCGAAAACTTTGTGTGGACAAGACGTCCTACGCAGAGACTCACTTTGGCTTATCGGGTAAACAAACAAATGGGGGAATTGGCAACATAATAAAAAAAACCTTTAGGATGGGGACTCGACTCCGAACCCATGACCAAGACAGATATTGGCTATCAGCTCAAAAGACACGGTCATGCTTTAAAGTGCATGCAGTGGAGAGAGTGTATTCCCATTTTTTTTTAGACAAATTGCGCTACTCCATCCCGTGGGAGTTGAGGAGTCATCTTCCATTGCCTCAGTTTGCTGGGGAGAAGTGTCCATACATTCCGTCGTTGCTTGACATTGCAGTTGAATTTGAATTTGAAAGTTCCGATTTTTCCATAATACGTGACCACGAAAAATCGAAACCACTGAAAATGCAACTCACCAATTTTGAATTTTCGGTCAATTTTGCAGTTTGCAAGACAAATTTGCCAAGACAGCTGAAGCAAATTGAGATACCCTATGAAGGTGATTGAGTTACAGTACCTTTTAGTAACTCCAGGGGAATAGTTTGTTCAGATACCCAAGTCTACAAGTACAATGCCATGAAAGGAGTTACCCACACAACGAGCAGTCAAATAATGTTGCAGAACTACCCCTCCAAGGTTTGGAACAAACAACGCCACAAAAAATGAGGTTATTCACAATTTTCTAGGTGGCCATTTTCTTTACCAAGGAAGTGGTGGAGGATGACAAGGTCAACCCATTTGAATTTATGCCACACGGGTGCACTGAAGTTGCCGTCCACCTGGATGGAAAGGAGAACAGGCTTGAAATTTCGCCCGGCCTTGAGGATTACAGCTCTCTCTACTATCACCTTTATCGTACCATGTCACACAAGGGCCAGTTGGCCATTGCAAGGGACTCTCTGTCAACAGGGTTCTTCATTTGTGTGCTGGACTTGACAAAGTCTGGAAAGGACCCACTGGATGTGCCCAATGCTGTTCGGGGATGCCTGGTCTGTATTTGGGACATATCGTTTTTGGACAAAAAAAAATTGAATTTTCAGGCCACAGTATCTACCAAGCACGCTGACGCCCTGGATGAGAATATCACCGTTTACTGCATGTTCTTTTCTGCCGCCCTCTTCCGAGTCACATCCGACTACAGAGTTGAAAACCTTCTTGTGTGATTACTGTATGTACCGTATGTATTCACTGATCACTTCCCAGTCGTTGTCATTTCATTATGGATGTCGTTTCGCCATCAAATTTAAAAATTCAACCGTGTTCTCTCGTGCTTTTTCTTGGTGCAACTCGATCGGGAAAGACAACTTTTATCGTTAACCACTTGTTGTCAAACAAAGCCGAATTTTTTGTGGTTCCACCAGAGAGAATTGTGTACTTGCACAAGTTTGAAGACAATTTTGAGCCAAGTTCTCACATTGAGTTTGTACAGTGGAAGCAGGAGTGGAATCTACTCTCGTACCTGCAGAGTGAGCTGCACAGCACGACTGGCCACTCTGTATTCGTCCTTGACGACTTTCAAGTGGTAAAATGATATTTTGGTGTACCACCAAAATAGCGCTTTTTGTTTTGTAGGATTTGGACAAAAAAACGGAAAACATAGAAATTGCCACTGCATTCTGCAACCACTACAAGTCAACAATCATTGTCACTTGTCAATCAATATATTCCAACAGTGTCACCAGACAGTTTTTGCGACAGGCACTTTACATTGTTCTCCTGAACAGTCCCAGATTAGCAGCACCTCTGCGTCATCTCTCTACCCAACTCTTCTGCGACGCCTCATTTCTACCCAAAGTGTTGGACAGCTTGCCCAACTACACGCCCCTGGTCATTGACTTGGACCCACAAACGAAAAAGGAACTGAGGGTCCGCACCCTGCACGAGGAACCTGAGAAAGTTGTTTTGTTTCAACCATGAGGCAATTTCGACTGGTCCCCATTGAGGATTTTGAAAGCTGGAGACCTGCAGAGAGTGAACAAAATGATGAAACCAATAAAACAGTTGTTAACGACATGTCACCTGAAATCAGAGAAAAGTTTCTGAAAATGTGGCCCCATTTAAAATCGGACGTTTCATTGACTCCATCCGGTTTGATTGTTTACGAGCACCCAAAAATTGTTGGAAGCAGCATAATTTTGCTTCTCGAGTGGCTCTACAAAGGGGAGATAAAGACAAGACCATTTGACTCGAGAAAATTTGTTCAATTGCTCTTGCGCCATCCCGCGACTGCGCACATGGTTCCACGTGATAAGAGAACGCTTTACGATAATTTGCTGCACTGATCAATAAAAACCCTCGTCGATCACAAACGACACATACACTGCGCACTTCTCATTGCCCGCCTCCTGAACAGCAAACAAGCCATTGATCAGTTCGATTACATCTTGAGGTTGTACATCCGCAGCCCGCTTTGCTGGCACTTGCCCAACGGACTTTCGATCGGTTGAGCCCCCGCTGGGTAACAGGTCAACGGAAATTTTTGCCGATGGTGTGGAACGACGCAGCACCTCCATGTACGCCTCTGTCACCTTGA